>ML777564.1:2477958-2506429 GCA_009831015.1 Picea engelmannii | reverse complement strand
GTGAAAACGAGGAAAGAAATGGAGAAGTTTCAAGCCTTGTATAATCAGAATCTGTCAAGTATCAAAGCCTCAGAAGGATTGGCCACCATTTTGAATCAGCAAAGGAATCCAAAGCTGAAAAATGGCTTGGGGTATGAAGAGGGATCAAGCAGTGGTAAGCCAAGAGATGAAGAACCCATCAAGTTTGTCAAAAGTTCAACCAATGACAATAACAATCCTGTAGAAACAAAGGAAGATAATCATCCGCCTAGGTCGAGTAAGGTAAAAGATGCCAGATATGAATCTGTAGAACAAAGAAGTAATGTGCACATTGTTGAACGACACCATCAGTCTGGAAGAAATCGATTTTCTCAAAGAAGACAACCATTTTCCAGGTACAAAGAATTCTTCTATGGCTATTGTTTCTACTGTGCTAACTTTGGTCACAAAGCTGTAAATTGTTCCTTAAGATTTAGAAATGAGCAATTAAGATTTCAAAGGAATAAATACTTTCCACAACAAAGAATGATGCAGCCAAGTAACAAACCTTCACTGATTGCTAATTGCCAAATCAAGTCCAGGGACATGCAATTAAAGAGGTCAAGAAATAATCAACAATCAATAAGTAGACAACGTTGCACCAATAAGTTTGACCTATTGAACAATGAGATTGAATGCTACATATGTCATAACTATGGACACAAATCTATTGACTATCGTTTAAGGGAATATGAACCAGATTCGAAATCTCCTGCTGAAAATGTCAAGTTTTGGAAGAAGAAGGAACATGACAAGTGTGGATTAGTGTTGTCCGCTCAAAGAAAAGAGAACCCTTGGTATATAGACAGTGGATGCTCCAAACACATGACGGGAGACAAATGCAAGTTTCTATCTCTAAGTGAAAGCAAATCAGGAAACGTAACCTTTGTAAATGATGCTCCAGGGAAAATAAAGGGCAAAGGGATGGTGAGCTTAAGTAATGGAAAAGGAAAATCCCAAGATGTTCTACTTGTGGACGGGATGAAACATAATCTTCTCAGTGTAAGTCAAATGTGTGATAGAGGATGTGAAGTTTTGTTCACGTCCAAGGACTACAAGATAAAGTTTGTAAACTCAGGACAAGTGGTGGCCAAAGGCATAAGGACAGAGAATAATGTATATGTGCTGAAAGAAAATAGAGAAGAATGTCATCTAAGAAAACATGATGAAAGCTGGTTATGGAATAGGAGACTTGGTCATCTAAACTTTGACCACTTAATCAAACTCAAAAACCTCGAGGCAATAAAAGATCTTCCGAGAATATCAAAGCCCCAAGATTCAATGTGTAAACCATGTCAAGTAGGGAAGCAAAACATGACACATTTTAAGTCCAAGATATTTACTTCAATAGAGAAACCACTCCAACTAGTTCATATGGATTTATGTGGACCATCAAGACAAGAAGGCACAGGGAAAGAAAACTACTTCATGTTGATTATCGATGATTACTCTAGACTTACTTGGGTTGCCTTTCTCAAAGAAAAAGTTGAAGCATTTGAGAAGTTTAAAATATTTAAGGCTTTAACAGAGACACAAACAGGCAAGAGGATAAAGGTAGTAAGATCAGATTGGGGAGGAGAGTTTATGTCAAGAGACTTCAAGGAATTCTGTGATGAACATGGGATCAAGAGAGAATACACAATCCCAAGAACTCCACAACAAAATGGAGTTGTTGAGAGGCAAAACAGAACAGTGCAGGAAATGGCCAGGTCAATGATGAAAGAGAAGAACATTAGTCAAACCTACTGGGTAGAAGAAATACACACAGCAGTTCATGTGCTTAACAAAGCCCACCTCAGACCACAAAGTGACAAGACACCTTATGAATTATGGTTTGGAAGACCTGCCTCAATCAAACAGTTCAGATTCTTTGGGAGTAAATGCTACATAAAGAATAATGATGAGAACCTCGACAAATATGATGACAGAGCTGATGAAGGTATTTTCTTAGGGTATGCTACAAACAGTAAAGGATACAGATGCTATAATAAGAGGTTGCATAAAATGGTTGACTGTATTGATGTAAAAAATGATGAAGGAATCCCAACAAGAGAGGTGTACAGTAATGAGTCTTCTACAGAAGACACAGCTAAAGCTGAATATGAACAGGTCCAAGAATCAGAAAATGAAGACTCAGACACTCAGACAGACTCAAATCAGTAGTCAACTACAAATTCCTCCTCCAGAATCATTCAAAAGAATCATCCTTCAAGTTAGATAATTGGAGAAAAATACAAAGGAGTACAAACCAGGAGAAATCTAATAAAAAACACCGAACAATCTCATATAGCCTTCATATCCATGATGGAACCCAAGAATTTTAATGAAGCCAACAAAGATGACCACTAGGTTAAAGCAATGAATGAAGAACTTGATCAGATTGAGAAAAAAAATACATGGGAGATGGTTCAAAGACCTGAAGGTAAAAATGTCATTGGCTCCAAATGGATCTTTAAGAATACGTTGAATGAGCAAGGACAAGTTATCAGGAACAAAGTGAGGTTAGTCTGTAAAGGTTATGCTTAGATAGAAGGACTAGATTTTGATGAAACATTTGTGCCCGTAGCTAGATTAGAAGCTATCAGAATGTTTCTTGCCTATGCTTGTCATAAAAGGTTTAAAGTCTACCAAATGGATGTCAAGTCAGCCTTTCTAAATGGAGATTTAAGTGAAGAAGTCTATATGGAACAACCAAAGGGTTTCAAACTGTCTGATAAACCTGACTTAGTATGCAAGCTGAAGAAAGCTTTATATGGTTTAAAACAAGCCCCTTGAGCCTGGTATCACAGACTGGATACGTATCTCAAAGACAAAGGGTTCAAGAGAGGAACAACTGACAAAAATATGTATATTAAAACAAAGGATAATAATTTGCTCATCGTATTGGTCTATGTAGATGACATCATCTTTGGATGTAATAAGGATTCATCGGTACAATGGTTTGCTTCTGCCATGGAGTCTGAATTTGAAATGTCTATGATAGGAGAACTGTCATTTTTTCTTGGTCTGCAAATTACTCAGAGGTCCAAAGGGATGTTTATTTATCAAGAAAAATATCTAAGAGAAATGTTGAAAAAGTTTCAGATGGAAGATTCTAAACCTGTGGGTACACCTATGGTAACTGGATGTAAATTAAGAAAGGATGATGATTCACCTGATGTTGATCAAAGGTCATATCGATCAATGATAGGCAGCCTATTGTACATCACAACATATCGCCCAGACATAATGCATGTTGTAGGAATGGTAGGAAGATATCAGGCGGCACCTAAACAGAGTCATTTTCAAGATGTCAAAAGGATATTCAGGTATTTGAAAGAAACAATAACTTATGGTCTGTGGTATCCCAGAAATCAAAATTTTCAGCTGACTGCTTATTCAGATGCAGATTGGGCAAACTATGTTGATGACAGAAAAAGCACCAGTGGAGGAGCATTCTTCCTGGGTAACTCCTTAGTAGCTTGGCTTAGTAAAAAGAAAGGTTCCATTTCTTTATCAACCACAGAGGCAGAGTACATTGTTGTTGCTACCTGTTGCACTCAGGTATTATGGATGATTCAGACACTTGCATATTTGGAGGTAAAATACACTGCACCAATCCCAATTCTTGTGATAACACTAGTGCCATCAATGTGTCTAAAAATCCTATCCTCCACTCCAAGAACAAGCATATTCCCATAAAAGATTATTTTCTGAGAGAGCAGGTCACCAATCAGATTGTTTAGGTCCATTACATTCCCACCACAGAACAAATTGCAGACATCTTTATTAAACCCCTAGCCAAGAAACCATTTGAATATCTCAGACAGAAGCTCGGTGTCATCTCTTATCACATCTAAGATATTCCATCCTATTAGGGGGAGTCCTGTATTGGTTTCATATCTGATACCTCCTAAAATTAATGAAACAGCTCAGGGGGAGCGTGTTTTAATTGACATTGATGTCAAAAAGGGAGAAAAGAACCTGGGTGGATTTGTTACCATCAATGCCAAAGGGGGAGACTGTTGGCATGTTTTACAGGCAGTGTATGCTTGTCATTGATGGCAAGTACAACAACGATGATCAGTAGTGCAGTGATAATCGGGGAGGAGCAGCAACAGTGATCGTTGGATCAACAATTCAAAATTCCTGATGGCTGTTAGATCTCAATGTAGACAAGAAGAGCGCACAGATATGGAGGATAGATCTCGGGCGTTAGATTCGAGCGCGAGGATCGACTATCGTAGGATCCAGGAGAATCTGCACGATCTTTAAAAGTGCAAGGTGAAGCGAGTTCGCGAATCGGAGTTTCGCAAATCGCAACTTGGAGAGTCAAGAAACAATACCAAAGGAATGCCTAGATCACGATATGCGAAATCACGACAAGCTCTTGACCGTTGATCAAGAGGACGCGTGGAAAAAGATCAAAGCACCACAAAGACTCCACTTCGGAGTTTCGCAAGTCGTGAAATTCAAAGGAAAAAGATTCAAACTCACGATATGCGAGATCACGATAAAATATTGACCGTTGATCCAAGAGGGACACGTGGCAGAAGATCAGAGCATGTCAAAGACTCCATTTCAGGGTTTCGCGTATCGCGACTTGGAGTGACGAGAATCTCCATATAAGAACTCGCGAGATGCGATATTGTGAGTTAATCGCAGCCGTCAGATCAAGGTGTGATCTGGACCGTCAATCCAACTTTATTTTGAAATATCGCCTATCACAAGTTGGAGTGACAAGAACCTCCATCAAACAACTCACGAGATGTGAAATCGCGAGTTAATCGCAGCCGTCAAATCAAGATCAGATCTGAACCGTCGAATCATAGGAAAAGTGGCAAGCAATTGGAATTACACTGACTTGGGGTCAACGGAGCATGGTGTGGAAACTCATGAAATATGAAGCGCCTTTTTGGCACAGTCTATGGTCACCACCGGTGGTCATGAGAAGGGAAGGATTCAGTCCAGATAAGCTCCATTTCGGGGTTTCAAAGATCACGACTTGGAGAGTCGAGATGCCTCATCTCTAGATTCATGAAATGTGAATTCGCGAAAAGCACTGTATACATAAGCACTTGGTCATGGCCATGGTCATATAGAGGAAGGAGCTAGCACAGAAAATCTCTGTATCGGAGCTTCAAAGATCACGTATGGGAGTGTCGAGACACTTGGTGCTCTCAGCAAGTAGCAGCTTGCAAAACTGATATTGTAGCCTCATTATGAGTTGGTGCTCATATGTATGATAATGTAAAGAATGTAACTATTACTTATCATATAAAGAAAAATAGGTTTTTACCCTGTAAGGGTTTCCTCGGGAAATATATGTCTCTGTGTTTCTCATATATGTGACTGATGTTGAATGTGCCTTTGTTTATTTCCCTGCATTGTTTTCATCATCATTGAGTGCCTTGTAAAGTTTTTTAAAAGAAGCATTATTGTTTAAGCAAGGTAACAATTGATTCCCCTCCCCCCTCTCAGTTGTCCAACACAATGTCTAAGAAATTAGTATCCTCACTTTCGCATGAATGTTGGCATTAAGGCCGAACAAAAACTGGTCGACCTTGAGCTTCTCGGCGTTTAGATGTGGAGCATACCTAAACAACTCCATGAAACAAGCCTCATACTTGGGCACCATGTGACCGCCCTGTCGTAAGGTGTTGAACTCATTGAGGTGACGCTCAATGAATTCCTCAAAAAAATACCTCTCCTGGAACCACTCTTTGAACAGTTCCCATGACACGTCTTTGACGACCATATCCAGTTGTGGCAGGAGCGTCTTCCACCATCTAAGAGCACTCCCCTCCATATGAAATACCTCCATGCATACTTTCATATTGGAGGTATAGTTGCAAAGTGAGAATCACATCTCCATGTTCCCCAACCATGCCTCGGCGAATGTGTCATTCATTGCACCCAAGAAATTGAGAAACTTGACCTTCTCGAGTTCTCGGTGAATGTTACCTATACTGGCTAGTGCGGGCTGTGGACCCTTAGGGGGTACAGGCGCCCTAGCCTCATCTCTATCCAGATGGCTAATCAAGGCCTCTGACATCCTATGAATGGACCTCATCAACCCAACCACATCCCCCACAACAATATGTTCTTTTCCAATTACTTGTTCTTCTCCTTGGGGGTTGGACCCCTCCAGCATGGATGCTACTGGAGGCGTCGTTCTTCCTCTCTTAGCACCACATCGTCCTCTAACCATGATTACCTACATGGACACAACTCAATTCAATTAGTGATAATTTATTAATCAAGTGTGTATACAGTGGAATGTTTAATGATCCCAAGTCGCGGGGTTGAACCCACTCTTACACCATATGGAACAACCCTCTGTTATGCCTAAGAAATGTCGAAACATAAAAGGTAATTTTTTTTTTTTGCAGTAAGAAATTAACATCAACACAAGATCATGACATCACCTATTCAAAAACATCATAAGTAAAGAAACACCCGTCACTCATCATGGAAATCACTAACGATGCAATCAACGTGTCAACAAAAAATAACAACACATAACATAAATAGCATAGTAGATTATCACATCAAGAAAACTTGAAGCAAATTACAACAACATTCAATCATATAAAGAATATAAAATGACTACCCACCCCAACCTACCCTGCAAGTTTAGGACCTCCAGGACACATAAGCAACGCTCAAGCCCAGGTTCCAATTGATTTTAACCATTTAAGGTCTCAAGGTTGTCGACTCTTCTGAGGAACAAGGAGGTGTCTACATCCCACTAACATGATCAAGTCCCAACTAGCTATGCTAAATCAACAACATCAACGATCATCAATTTCATCAATCCATCAATCCCAATCCACAATTAAAACATGGCGCGCGAGTAATCATTCACATAACACATCATAGACCATATTAAATTCAAGGTGCAAAATAAATTATCAGTTATATTCATGGCGCAACTCCCAATCAAATATGCAATGATCCGTCATAATAAATTTCATTTCGCGCAAGAAGACTAAAATCTAAAACCATCATTCAAGACATTCAATTCCATACACACGAGAAGTCTAATATCTAAACATCATACATTACATTATATTTTCAGTGCGCGGAAGGAGTCTAATTAATCAACTAATCATACATCACATTATTGAATTGCATGCAAGCATTCTATTCAATTAATCCATCATTTACACATCAACAATTCAAGACGCATGAAATATCGACTACATTTGGCAAGCGCAATAGAATACAATTAATAAATCCATCATTCTTCAACAATAATTAGGGTTCAATAGTAACCAATTTCTAATTCAATCCAACAACATCAATATTCAAGGCGCAATGGTACTCTGGTTATTAATCCAACATACATTAACAATTTAATGGCGCAAGTAATAGTTGTTAATCAACATGCATCAACAAAAATTTTTTCGTAGCGCAAGCAGTCCAATGACTAAACAAGATTCCCACATCATTTTTTTTTCTGTTGTGCCCAAGGGGTCTAAGATATAAACAAACATACACTTCAGTAAAAATTTATTGTCCATCAACCCACCGAGAACCTTAATTCCTCACCATTGAAGGGTTAAGTGTAAGTGAGCTCCATTAAATACTCTTGATGATTTTCTCATTAACGCCCAACCATAAACATATTAAGTATGGAAGCATAGTGCACGAGGTCATGAAAAACACTAGTAACAACAATTTAGAGATGTGGTTAGAAGAGTAAGTGTTGGTATTATTTTGGGATTTATCCAACCACTAGTTTCACTATGAAACTTATGAGGATCTGTTCTTAGTTCAATCAATATTTATTTTTGGGTTAAATTTTATCAACCAAGAAATATATATTTTTTTATCTTCTAATTTAGAATAGATTCCTTTACAAATATTATAGTTTATTAACAAATAATGTTTAATTATCTAAATATTAACCAAAAGGTTACAGAAAAAAAAATTAAACAGACTGAAAGGTCGAAGAGGGTGTGTTGCAAGTAAGTCATGATTTCGTAAGTTGGGTCAAACTCTGGTCAATACTAAAAGGGGTCGAAAATTTTATATGCAAATAAATTTTTAGTTTCAAGGTCAAAAGACGTCGACTGTTACATAAAATAAGAAACCAAAGTAAATACAATACTAGAGGTGAACGGAAAAATCATTCCATCATCACGCAAGGGTAGTAATTCCCCAACTCGTAGGGATACCATCAATAAATTCATTGGGACAACAACAAAATGCAAGGATAATTTTCCCCAAAACACAGGGGATACCAGCAACAAAATCATTGGGGACCACCAGTAAGACGCAAGGATAATTTTCCCGAAAAAGGCAGGGAATACCTGTAGCAAAATCGTTGGGGAGAGCCAGTAAGATGCAAGGATAAATTTCCCCAAAAGCGTAGGGAATACCAGTAACAAAATCGTTGGGAAAATATTACTGAGGGAAAGGATTAAGGGGCTGAGCGAAAGTAACGCAAGGATCCCTGCATGTTGGGCGATTTGTTTTATGGAGATGGACACAATCTTAAGAGCTAGGAAAAAGTTTGGAAGAGAACGTAGAGAATACCACATGCAATGCTTAATCGCTCGAGAAGGACATAACTCAGAAGGAGGTGAGCTTAAGTCGAAGTGGAAATGAAGGGAGAGGAAGTCAAAGTAGGTAAGGGATAAGGAATTGGAGTTGAAACTTGAAACCAATGTTTCTTACACCTGGTTTAGCAGAAGTTGTCCATTGACAATTTGGAAGGAAGCAGTGTTCCAACATGGAGAAATCACATATATATAGTGGGATTCATGTCATCAACAATTATGATTAACACAATATTTTTGTTTTTCTAGCAAGGTTGAGAATATTCGATATTTTTAACAACCCCCAAGTGTGTTGATATTCAAAAGTCATGATAAGTACAATTTACTCATAATTTAATAGGGAGACTTCTTTGAAATTATTCCCAAATTCCTTGGAGACAGAAGTGGGGGGAAATGTTTACATTTTATGTTTGCAAAGTGACTAGAATCATAAATTTTTCCCCAAAAATTTACTTCTCTATACCACTGAAGCTCAACCTAGGAAGGTTTTCAAAGGGTTTCCATAAACCATATTCAACTAATGAAAGTTCTTCTACGTGCATGTACACTCATATCGTTTCACAATAATCATTACTTCTTAGGAGAGAAACAATAGGAGCAGGGATGGATCCAACTACTTGGCTTGGTCCACCCTAAAGAGGAGAGAGTGCAGAGAAGATAGAGGAAGGAGAAGGTAGAGTACAAACCCAGGCAGGAGTATTGGATCTGTATCTAGTGACAGGGGTCATTATTATAAAAATATTGATAAAGGGTTTGTATCCTTCAAGAAGGCAAGCGAAAAATGACATAAATTTCTAGATGAAGGAGGTTAATCTCTTTAAATATTCAAATAAAAATATATGAAAAAATTAATAACAAGATCATAAAACATGAATAAGCCTCATTATTGAAAATTTGATTGGTGGGAAGTTCAAGCATCCTTTAGAGAACATAAATCTTACTGAAAATTAGTTGATTCAAGAAAAACAAACCATAAACTCCATATCATCACATCCAAATTTCCTTTCAAACTCCAAGAAATCTATCAATTAATCCAAATACACATTATTGCGCCAATTGTTTAAACTCATTACAAATCAATCCTTCACAAGTTCAATTCAAATAAAAATATTGTATCCGACGAGATGAAATGTGAAGATGTTCTCCCATGCTTGCGCTCCATCTAGCTCCTTGCTTGCTAACTTTGAAGACCTCACTGGTACCTCCCAACCAACGCTAGGGGTACTCTTCTTCCCCCTTATCCCCCCAAGCCGCAAAGGGGCCACACACACAAACCAGAGAAAAATCTATCTCCGAGATCGCCTCGCAAGGTCAAGCTACCACTCTCTTTTCGAGCTGGGTATCCCAACTCCCACAAGAAAAATCAGTTAAATAAATTCCGACAGCATAACTTTATGCATACCAGACATCATCTTCTTTTCCTCCTTACCAGTTTCTTTATAGTAGTTTTCCAAGACACATTCCCTTTTCACATTTTAATTCACTTTTTAATTAATAAATTTTAGAATTTCCCCTCCCCCGTACACATGTCACCCTCTCAATAGATGCACAAGAAATTTTTCCAAAATTTAAATTAATTAAAATTCACTTTCCCTCACATCGCCCAAAAGCGCTCCTTAAATCACTCCTTGTTGTATTTTATTCCTTTATTCCTAATTTAAGACTGACACCTTTCTAATTCTGTGTGGAGTTAAAAATGGGATTCTTCTCTAGTTAACTAGACTCTAGATTCCTCTCTATGCTTAAACCCCTTTTTCTATTTATTTCCTTTCTTAACCTAATTTCCAATTTAGTATTACTAACACATAACCATATTATTAAATCTTTAGATAAAACTTTTCTCCTTTTTAATTCTTAAATTGATTTTTCTTCATCCCCCTTTTATTAATTATTATTTAGTTTTTAGTCTTCTTACCCTATTTATAATTAGGCTTAGTTTTTAACTAGGCTTATAATTTTTAAGGGGATTTTATAATTAATAAAAATTCTCATTTAATAATTATTTTAAGGCCGACCATGTCAAAACATTTTTTGTTTTCTAAGAACCTAGATTCATTGACTCACCTTTATTAAAATTTTGATGTACCCTTCAAGACGCACTTTGTGCTCCAAGGGTGCCACTCGCCTTTATTCATGTTTTATTTATGCAACGTGCCCATCAAGACGCACTACGTGCTCCAAGGGTGCCACTCGTCTTTGATTGATTTGGGTATTTTTCCAACCCTTGGAGTCAATACTTCATCAGGAGACCTTGTGAAAGACTAAGGGCCTCTAAGGAATAAGGACCATGCCTTATTGTGTGCCCCTTAGTGATCCAGATTATTTTTTGCACGAAATGAGAGAGAAGATATAATAAATAAATGTACAAAGATATCATTGATATCCAATAATATAACATAAACACAGAGATACAGTAATACACAATTTTCTATTAATGAGCGAAAATGTACAAAGACTGCAAAAATACAAAGTGAAAGACTCGCTAGAATGGTGGCAACTTATCTCTGAGAAGAGATGTGACGACTAATCGCATTCGCAAGAAGATGATTTTACAATGAGGCTCCAAAGAAATTTTTATCATAAATAAAATCCAAAACCCTAACCCCAGAAGATGAAAATCCAATAGTTTTGGGGACTACGTTTTGGGTAGTTTGGTGTATCAACTTCCCGAGGGCGTGACTTTGGCATACGATCTCCTTTTGGGGTGCACGATAGCTATTTGGAAAGGTATCGTCGAGGAGATTCATTTTGGGTGATCAATTAGAGCCTTCTACTATCATTGTGAAGCTCGATCCCGAAAAAACTTCATTTAGGCCCTAAAAATGGCCTCGAAAGTTAAAAATTGTTAAAAATATTAAATTACCAAAATTGCCAGAAAACCATTTTGAGCCAGTTGGAAAAGGTGGGTAGCCACCGATATCCACTTGGATCACTTAGAATATTCATGAGAGACCGTCTCAGTCTTCCCTCATTGAATTTTGTATCTCTCGAACCAGGTAATCGTTAACCTACAATTCAAGCCACGACGAGAGTGCTAGTAGGTTGTGGCAGGGTTGTTGCCACACCTCTCCCTCAATATCTAGTTGTTGTGCATGGCCCATTTACTCCTTATGTGATTTTGATTAGAAATAAATCGTTAGGTTGCATCCATCAACGAAACACTGCCAATGATCCATAAAAACATCATAATATACCCGATCATATGTCACATATGAAAAAATAGAAATACCCAAACCATATACAATCCACTCCTTGACTCAATCCAGAGTCCAAGGCAGTCCATTGATGCCATCGACATCCTCAATATGTCAATTTCCCTGCACACTCAGGAGAAACCCATCAATAGAACTTGTTTATACATAGATATCAAATACATAACATCATAATCCAACCACATCATCATCAGAATCCATAAGTGAAACAGACAACCATATACTAAAACGGATCACTTGCACACAAGTGTCCTCAAATAATAAGTCAAATCATGTGCGCGCAAGAGTGGGATGTTATAGCCAATAAATATTTTGATAGATGATATTGCATACAATATGGAAGTGAGCTTAAAAAATCTCTTGGAAACTAACTGAAGAAATTAGGTGGGGAGTTTGTTTAGTGTTAAAACATTTGAGACCTTGTAAAAACAAGGATATTGCCTTAAGAAAATTAAGGAATGATGGAAAATTTGTCATTCTCAAGGCCGATAAGGGTGGATCAACGATGATTATAAACAAAGGTTACTATGTTAAGAAAATGTACCATCATTTAAATTCTAGTGGTTTCTATAAGAGGTTGAGTAAGGAAGTGATGAAGAGCATCACTGAAGTAATTAAAAATGCCTCGTTAGAGGATGATGCTATGAAGCATATGTTAATTCCAAAATTCCTCGTTGTTTTTATAATTTATGGATTACCAAAAATATACAAAGATAATATCGGTCTTAGACTCATTGGACCAACACTATTGGCTTTCCAACATACTTTTAGGCTAAATTCTTAGACAAAAAGATGAAAGGTTAGGTTTAGTAGGTATCATTGATTCGTATTAAAGACTCAATTTACTTAAATAACAAAATCAAGAATCTTAAGGTTGATGATAAAGACATCCTTTTTAGTTTTGATATTGTATCGCTTTTTAGCACGACCCCTATTAATGAATCCATACCTGTGACGAGGAAGTCACTAACCCCCATATTTCCAAATTAATGGAAAACTATTTGAAATCTACATTTTTCAATTTCCAAGGTAGTTTATATGAATATATATGTGGGGTTGTCATGGGGTCCTCACTTTCCCCTATAGTAGAAAATATTCATATGGAGCATTTTGAAGGTAAATCCTTGGATTTTCCTCCTTTCAAACCTAATTTATGAGTTATATTTGTGGACGACACAAATGTAAAATGACATCATGGGAGATATATCCTTAACAATTTTGCGGAGCACATAAATGGTCAATCTAAGCATATTCAATTCACAATGGACTTATAAGATAATAACTCGGTTCCTTTCTTAGATGTTCTTATCTCTAGCAAGGATGTTAGTTCTTTAGGCCAACATGTGTATTGTAAGAAAACCCACACTGAGTGGTATCTTCATGTTGACTCTAATCATCATCATTCCCAAAAAGTAGGGATTATTAAAACTCTTTCTATTGATGCCCTTAGAATCTATGAGATAAGAATATAAAGCAAGAAAAATGACCCCCAATTGATAGTTTCAAAATTAGGGATATATGGAATAACATGATGATAATACATTTTAGAGAGCTACATAGATTCCTAAAGTCTTTTTGAATAAAGGGGTAGCTGAAATAGAACATAAGGTGGTTCTCTCTTATGTTCAAGGTGTTGGATTACTGAGAGGGGGAGTGAATCATTAATAGAGCAATTTAATCCTTTTTAACCATAAAATGCAAGTGTTATATCAATGTAGCATTATCATCCAATAGTTTCAGAGTAAATAAACAATGAACAAATGATAAATCATACACATACACAACAACGAGTGTTTTTATGTGGAAACCCAAAGTGGGAGAAAATCACATAATGTTTTTTCTTATATGTCTTTAAGAATTACATTCATTGGAAGCACCAACTTCATTTTTTTTCCAGCCGCAACTGAAAGGAGGCTCCAACCCCCTGGTTTCTCAGGATACAACCTAAGGGAAGCTCCAACTCCCCAATTCTTTGGTTACAACCAGATGAAGGCTACAACCCCCTATGTTCTCTGAATACAACCAGAAGGTGGCTACAACCACCTATCCTTGCTCTATCCAACCACCCTATCTTAGAAGTAGAATGATGGAACCACTGTCACACTATCACTGTGAGATATCCTGCTGTAAACTTGTACCAATCAACCTGCACTAAACAACCTATAATCAACATGTACCATAAACAACTGCATCAACCATGCACCAACATGTACCTCAATCTATACCATCAATGAGTGCATCAATAATGTACCAAATATGTACCAATAATGCATCAAATACACATAAAATATGACTCATCAAGATGTACCAACATTATCAACTATACACCTCATGTATGTGCCAACTCATCAACTACTTGTCTTAACCATGTACCCAACATGTACCTCAACCAAAATCTCTCACCAATTTCATCATACAAATCTGATTTGTAAATATGTAATAGACCTGGTGTGTATGATCACATACCTGCAAACCTTCCTTAAATTTAACAACAAGAGACTAGCATTTTCATCAAACTTTACTTTAGTCTCACATGACTAATTTTGGATTAGTCAACAACCCTAACTTTAAATAATCATAACTGTGTACCTGTAATGAATAAATATATGAAAATAGTACACAGTGTTCTTCATTGTCTTTTATGCAATTCCTCCATGTTTCACTACTTAGAACCTCTCGGAAAAGGAGTTATATAAAATATTACATTCCTTGTTGAATTATGGCTTATTCTAGAGAGAGAACTTGTAGAGTGTGTCCCACACATAATATTTGTTGTATGGATATGAAAATAGTACATAGAATACTACAGACTGTACTATAACCAATACATTTTTTCTTACTGAATTTGGATATGTTATGAATAAGTTATGACATTTTTACCCGAAACACATGTTTTAGACTAGTTTTAGGACTAGCCACAAACCCTATTTTCCATGGAGTGTAACTCCAAAAATACAACGATCCATAAGCTGAAATTTTTATCACAACTACTTGGATATGTTTCCTCAACGGCCTCCAGATTGCGCGGTATGAATCATTCTAGAAAACAATTTATTGTGAAAATGGTGAGATGACCTGTAAATAACATACCTTATAAAGCATCATCAAAATAATTTATCCTCCCTTGAATTTCGGCCTTCTTTACTTCAACTTCCCTTTGAAATTCACCTTAGATATCCTTTGGTTACCTCATTCACTTGTAGATATTCAATATTCTCAAGTGTGATTAAAATGAAATACCGTTGCCTCTTATTTATACTTTTATGTAGCTTCCTCAAGGGGTTACCTTCTAACCATCTTAAACCATATTTTAGGGCTAACCCACTTCTAACCACTTGTCCACTTAGTAATTTCTCCATTAAATTTGTTATTTTATTTTGTATCCACTTTGACTTAAAGTACACTCATCACTTCACTTTATTATTTAAAAAAATTCTTCTTTGCAACCACGTTGACTACTTTGACCTTTTGGGGCTTTTAGATGACTCATGAGGGTTCTCCAACTTCACATGGAAATAACTCTCTAACCATGAGGAGTAATGTGACATTCCACATACCACCGGAAATGGCATGACATGTACTATCCATCTAGAATATTCTTACCTTCAAATACATTAAAACTCATACCATTATACATCAAACAAACTTGGGTCCATTACCCAAACCTTTGCTCTACTGGAATTCACTACCAGAATTTCTTCAAGGGTTAAAATCAATGACAACCAACCCAACTAATAAACAATATACCCCTTTGGTATTGATGGAAACACTTTGATTCAATACTAAAATCATATCACTCATGCTCCCCCTGTGACCATCGCTCCCCCTGGAACCATGCCTTTGTGCTCTTTCTCCAAGCATTTACCTTTGCATCTGATAAATCACTCCCCCTTTGTCATCGATGACAAAGGTATCTTTCCATTTGAGGTTGCTCCCCCTGACTAAGCTCTTCCTGAAAATAATCTCCCAACCTGAACTGTCCTCTTTATGGTGCTTCCTTGTGTAAATCTAAGACATATAAGATAAGCGTTCAAAAGAATTCATTTTGGAGTAGAAATTACTTTGAGTCTATAGTGAAGATACTCAAAGGCTTCCCTTGGAAGTAGTTTTGTAAAGATGTATGCCACTTGTTCTTTTCTGACCACATATTCAACTTTGATGTTCTTCTCTGCAACTTGTTCCCGTAGAAAGTGATACTTTATTGGAATGTGCTTCGTCTTGGAGTGCATCATCGGGTTCTTTAAGATACTGATGGTGATTGTATTATCACAATAGATTGGAATGGGCTCATCATACTCAACCTGTATATCTGTCAAAGTTTGTTTAATCCATATAACCGGAGTACAACATCGTGCTGCTGCAATATACTTTGCTTCGGCTGTAGATAAATATACTGATGATTGTTTCTTCCTTAGCCAAGATGCTAAACACTCACCCAAGTAGAACGTTGCTCCATTGGTGCTTCATCAATCATCAATGCAACCTACCCAATATGCATCGTATAGGCAATAAGTGATAGATCCTTTCCTTTTGGATACCATAATCCAAACTCTTATGTTCCTTTGAGATATCTGAAAATCCTCTTCACTGCTAATACATGTGATTCCTTTGGTGTTGCTTGAAATTTTGCTACCTGTCCAACTACCTACATTACATCTGGTCTAGATGTTGTCGCATATAGTAAGTTACCAATCATTGACCTATATTTCCTCTAGTGTGTAGACTTTGAATCATCAACTTTGATCAACTTGCAATTGGTTTGCATAGGAGTGGTAACTAGTTTGCAATCTTCCATTCTGAACCTCTTTATCATTTCTATGATATACTTAGTTTGATAAATAAAAATTCCTTGGTTTCTTTGACGTATCTGAAGACCCAAAAAGAAGGATAGCTCTCCGAGTAATGACATTTCAAATTCATTCTACATATCCTTTGCAAATTTCCGGTTTAACCTGTCATCAGTAATTCCAAAAATAATATCATCAACATAAACTTCAATTAATAAAATACTATCTTGAGTTACCTTGATGTAGAGATTGTTGTTTTCACTTCCTTTTCTCAACCATGTCTGTTGTAGATATTTATCCAATCTAGATTACCATGCTCCAGGAGCCTGTTTTAGACCATACACGGCCTTCTTCAATTTACACACATAATTTTCATTCTCTAACAATTGAAATCCTTCTGGTTGTTCAATGTAGACTTCTTCTTCGAGTTCCCCGTTCAGAAAAGTTGATTTCATGTCCATCTGATATACTTTAATATTCTTGGAACATGCATAAGATAAAAGAAATTAGATTGCTTCCATTCTGGAAATTGGGGCAAATGTCTCTTCAAAGTCGATTCCTTCAACTTGTGTGTATTCTTTACATACCAATATAGCTTTGTTCCTTGAAAATTTCCCATCTTCATTAAATTTATTTCTAAAAACCCACTTTGTGCCAATCACATTCTTATTCTTTGGTCTTGGAATCAATTCCCAAGTGTCATTCTTCTCTATTTGATCCAATTATTCATCCATGGCCTTATTCCAGAATTCATCCTTGTTGACCTCTTCAAAATTTCTTGGTTCAATTGTATATAAGAGTTCTAGGTGTGTTTGTTCTATTGAACTGATTCTTCTTCTAGTCTCAACTCTTGCATCTTTGTTTCTGATAATCTGATATGAAGGATAATTATTCTGTACTCATTTGCTAGGTGTCTTTAGAGGAACTTTCTAAACTTGTTCTTCTACTTCTGTCTGATCCTCTTTAGCTTCCCCTTCTACTTCTTCTTCATCTTCTGCTTCTTCTTCGTAAAGTTGTTCCATTGATTCATTTTCTTCTTCCTTTAATTCCCGTCCACCTGTTTCATCAATTGTTACATTGATGTTTTCCACAACTTTTTTCAACCTCAGATTGTAACACTTGTATGCTTTCCTTGTACTTGAGTAACCAACAATTACTCCTTTGTCCACACGAGAGTCAAACTTTCTCATTCTTCCATCTTCTCTTTTGATATACCATTTGCTTCCAAATACTCGGAAGTGCTTCACATTTGTTGGTCTTCCTTTCCATAGCTCCTAGGGAGTTTTTTCATTATTGTTTCTGAGCATTACTCTGTTTTGAATATGAACTATTGTATGCACTGCATGTGTCCAAAAAATGTTTGTCAATTTTGAATCCATTAGCATTGTTCGAGCCATTTCCTGTATTGTCATGTTCTTTCTTTCAACAACTCCATTCTATTGAGGTGTCCTAACAATGAATAATTGTCTTTTTATTTCATGCTTGTTGCAGTAGTACATAAATTCCTTGAAGTGAACTCTCCTCCATTATCATATCTCAAACATTTGATTTTTGAATCCAATTCATTTTCAACCATTTCCTTGTAGACCTTGAAATTTTCAAAAGCTTCTGACTTATTCCTGAGAAAGAAAATTGCAGTCATTCTTGTATAATCATCAACTAATAACATAAAGTATTTCTCACCTTTTAAACCCTTTGTTGTAGTTGGTCAAACTAGATCAATATGCACAATTTCCAGTGGTCTTGTCGTTGAATATTCCTTTGACTTGAACCCAATCTTTGTTTACTTTCCTTGTTGACAATTCTTGCATAAAGTGTTGGTTGGTTTTGTGATCTGGGGCATTTCTCTAACTGCTTCCTTTTTGATGACTTTGACAAGGTTATCAAAGTGTATGTGACCCATTCTTCTGTGTCATAACCAACTTTCATCTTTATTTCCTAGACAACACTTTTCATTTCCAATTTCACTTAATACTATATGTTTCTTGAAGTTCTTGCAACTGTTGCAATCAATTTCCCGAACCTTCTTTTCTTATCTCACACTTTTGTGAATCGAAATTAATTTTATGACCTTGGTCACACATTTGACTTACACTTAGAATATTATGTTTCATATCTTCTACTAGTAGAACATTTTATGCCTTGGTATTCTTGTTTCCAATTCTAACCATGCCTTTTCCAATGATTTTAGTTGAATCATCATTTCTGAAGGAGACTGATCCATCTCTTTCCCTTCTTAATGTAAGAAACTTGTCTTTATCACCCATCATGTGTTTTGAACTGTCAACGTACCAACCTCGTTTATTCCTCTTAGCTTGTAGATCGAGTGTGCATTCTTCATTGCTATACTGATTCTGCTTTCTTATCCATGTTCTCTTCTGAGATTCTTGTCTCTGATTGTTGTAGTTCTATTGTGGTTCTCTAGGAGGGGCTGCCATTCTACAATTTTTGGCCATGTGTCCAAAGTTGTTGCACTTGTAGCATTCCACTTTAGTGCTCAATGATTCAAACATGTTGTAGCTTCTTCTCTGTGTTTCAATAGGCCTTCTTGGAAAACCATTTTGTATATGACTTTCAAAGTTGTTTATGTTCCTTCTATTAGCTCTGCAATTTACAACTTTATGTCCAAAATTATTGCATGAATAACATAAACCAAAAAAAATAGTTTGATACCTAGAAGTTGAATATCTTCTGAAAGGAGTTACTTTTATGATTCATTCTTCTTCCTGAGTCCTATTTTTTTATGTCGAACGTTGATTCTAAAATCTGAATCTTCTCGGTGGAGGAGTGTCCCTGTAATCTTCCTTGTAGGTCTTCCTATCCTCTTTGATTATTTCTGCATAAATTTTTGGATATGTTTCTTGTTCTGTTGTTTTGGAGCTTGATCCCTTTTCTGTCTAATTGTATCCAAGTTCGGACTTGTCATGATGAGTCTTTTGACTACTGATAATGTCATCCAAAACTTTTGAGTTGTTCTGCATATTTTTCTTTTGAGGATCCTTTCTCAATGTGACGATATCTGCTTCCAAATTTCTAATGATCTTGTCTTTTTCTTCTAGTTGTTCTTTGAGTGCTTCTTCAATTCCTTTATCTTCTTCTATTTGAACCTTCAATTTCATGATCATTTGTTCTAGTTATTGATTGTCTTCTTTCTTGTCTAGTTCTGCTTGTAGCTTCTAGTTTTTCTTCTTTTCTCTTCTTATAACTTCTATGTCACTCAACAATTCTTCTCGAAAGTAAAATTCTACCTCTTCATATTCTTCTTCGGTGTCTTATTTATTAGAGTCTTATACTACCATGAATAGAACTTGTTTTTTCTCACCGTCACTGACTTCATCTTCATCTGATGAGGAGATGTCTTCTTTGGTGCATAAGCTTTTCTTGAAAGCTTTCTTTTTTGTTCTTTTACCTTTATATGTTTGTTTGCTATTTGAGTAATATTCATGATTCCTCTTATTTTTATTATGGGGACATTTGTTAGCAAAATGACCAATACCATCACAATTAAAACAAATCAATGGAATATTAACTTTATATCTGTCGTTGGTTCCCTTTTTCAATCTTCTGACAAAGTTGGCCACTTCTTCTTCATCATCTTCTGAGAAGTCATTGTTTTTGCTATGTTCCTTTTGATTTCCCTTTTGCTTTGACCTTTTGGATGTTTTGAAATCTTTTTCTTTTATATCTGAATTTTCGTGTTCAGTTCTCGTTTCATATTCTTTAAAGATTCCATGTAGTTCATCCATGCTTATTGAGTCTATATCTACTCTTTCTTCTAGTGTTGATATCTTAGGATCAAATCTCATAGGAAGAGATCTTAGTACCTTTTGAAAAATTACAGATTATTCAATTTCTTATCCCAATCCTATGATTGCATTCACTGTTTCATCGACTCGTAGGAAGTAAGCTACAATATTCTCATCTTCCTTCATCTTAGTTGTTCAAATTGACCTCTGTAAGTTTGAAGTTTCACTACTTTGACTTTTGAATCTCCTTCATAAATATTTTGAAGTTTGTCCCAAATCTCTTTAGTAGATTTACAATGTACAAATTTGGTATATATTGATTCACCAAGACCATTCAGAAGTGCATTTGTGGCTTTGGAATTATTTTGACTGAGTTTCATTGTTTTTTCACTTGTTGGCGGAACTATTGGTTCTTTGTATCCATCTACTACTGATTGCCAAATTTCAAATACCTGTGTCTGTATATATGTTTTCATCCTTCTTCTCCAGAATGCATACTTTTGTCCATCAAACTATGTTATTCTATTTTTATACATGTTGTTTCTCTCCATGATCTACCTTTCAATGGTTAAACTGGTTTTTGAAGGAACCTGCTCTGATTCCAACTGTTGGATTACTTAGAGGGGGGTGAATCAGTAATAGAGCAATTGAATCCTTTTAAACCATAAAATGCAAGTGTTATATCAATGTAGCATTATCATCAAATAGTTTCAGAGTAAATAAATAATGAACAAATGAGAAATCATACACATACACAATACACCAGTGTTTTTACGTGGAAACCCAAAGTGAGAGAAAACCACATAATGTTTTTTCTTATATGTATTTAAGAATTACATTCATTGGAAGCACCAACTTCCTTTGTTTTCCAGCTACAACTAGAAGGAAGATCTAACCCCCTATTTTCTCAAGATACAACCTGAGTGAAGCTCCAACTCCCCAATTCTCTCTCTACAACCAGAAGGAGGCTACAATCCCCTATGTTCTCCGGCTACAAACGGAAGGTGGCTACAACCACCTGTCATTTCCCCATCCAACTTCCCTATCGTAGAAGTAGAATGATGGAACCATTGTCATACTATCACTGTGAGATATATTGTTGTAAACCTGTACCAATCAACCTACACCAAAAAACCTGTACCAAGCAACTTGTAATCAACTTGTACCATAAACAAGTGCATCAACCATGCACCAACCTATACCTCAACCTGTACCATCAACGCGTGCATCAACCATGCACCAAATATGTACCAATCATGCATCAAATACGCATAAAATATGACTCATCAAGATTTATCAACATCATCAACTATACACCTCATGTATGTGCCAACTCATCAACTACTTGTCTCAACCATGTACCCAACATGTACCTCAAAAAAAAGAACTCATCAATTTCATCATCCAAATCTGATTTGTAACTATGTAATAGACTTGGTGTATATGATCACATACATGCAAACCTTCCTTAACTTTAACAACAAGAGACTGGCATTTTCATCAAAATTTACTTTAGTCTCACATGACTAATTTTGGATTAGTCAACAACCCTAACTTGAAATAATCGTAACTATGTACCTGTAATGAATAAAGATTTGAAAATAGTACACAATGTTATTCAGTGTCTTTTATGCAATTCCTCTAGGTTTCACTACTTGGAACCACTCAGAAAAGGATTTATAGCAAAAATGGCATACCTTGTTGAATTTTGTCTTATTCTAGAGAGCAAACTTGTAGAGCGGGCCCCACGCGAAATATTTTTTGTATGGATATGAAAATGGTACACAGAATACTACAGACTATACTCTAACCAATACATTTGTTTTTACTAAATTTGGATCTGTTATGACAAATTTATGACGTTTTTACCTGAAACACCTGTTTTAGACTAGTTTCAGGACTAGCCACAAACCCTATTTTCCATGGAGTGTAACTCCAAAAATACGACCCACAAGCTGAAATTTTTATCACAACTACTTGGATATGTTTCCTCAATAGCCTCCATATTGTGTAGTCTGAATCATTCTATAAAAAAATTTATTGCGAAAATGGTGAGATGACCTGTAAATAACATACCTTAGAAAGCATCATCAAAATAATTTATCCTCCCTTGAATTTCAGCCTTCTTTACTTCACCTTCCCTATGAAATTCACCTTAGATATCCTTTGGTTACCTCGGTCACTTGTAGATATTCAATATGCTCAAGTGTGATTAAAATGAGAGACCCTTGCCTCTTATTTATACTTTTATGTAGCTTCCTCAAGGGGTTACCTTTTGACCATCTTAAACCACTTTCCTTATTTTAGGGATAACCCACTTCTAACCACTTGTCCACTTAGTAATTTCTCTATAAAATTTATTATTTAAATAATTTATTTTGTATCCACTTTGACTTATATTACACTCATCACTTCACTTTATTGTTTAAAGAATTTATTCTTTGCAACCACTTTGACTACTTTGACCTTTTGGGGCTTCTAGATGACTCGTGAGGGTTCTCCAACTTCACATGGCCATAACTCTCTAATCGTGAGGAGTTATGTGACGTTCCTCATACCACCGTGTAATGTTCCTGACTTGGCTAGTCTAGGAAATGTTGCTAATGTGTGTGTAGGATCAAAGGTTTACAACATATAAATGATCATACAAATAATAAATGCGACAAAGGACTGCAAGTTTGTATTATGATATCTATGTGGAGTACAAAAATGGTCGAATGTGGCTGAATAACTGACAATACTCGACTAGATCAACATACAAAGGATCTTAGCCGGAATATAAATAAGCAACTGCAACTAAATAAAATAACAACGCTCGGCTAGATAGAAATACAAAAGGATCTTAGCTGGAATACAAATAAGCAACTAAAAGATAATACCCGGAATATGGGAGCACTGAAGAATGATGGAAGACCTGGATGATCTTCCCGGTGACTAGGGTGTGTCTTTCAACACCGAAATCAGCGAACTGGTGTCTTTCTCCTGGAATACACTAAACTATCTCTCCTGAGATGCACCTCTTCTCCTCAATGACAAGTCATAATCTGCATAATAATGAATTAGGTCGCTGACCCTTCCTTTATAGTTTTCCAAAACCCTAAATCACTGTTGAAACCCTAATTCACTGTTGACTTCTATTTTTAGCTCATAATGACTTTAAAGCATTGTTAACTCTTGTTAGCTCAATGTCACTTTACGAATATAACACCTATGACTGGGGTGACCTCTAGTAAAGCGTTGTTAACTCTTGTTAGTTCAATGTCACTTTCCGAATATAACACCTGTGACTGAGGTGACCTCTAGTAAAGCGTTGTTAACTCTTGTTAGCTCAATGTTACTTTCCAAATATAACACCTGTGACTGGAGTGACCTCTAGTAACCCTGTTTACCCCCTTTTTGGCCCTGGCTATAGTCTAACGGGGTGGTTTAGACCATTAAGCCTCCTCTTCTGGAGCTCCTATTTGGAAAGGGACATTACAGTCCTCCCTTCCCGAAATTGCTTGTCCTCAAGCAATACCATTCCAGGGTGCTGCAACACCTGCTCACTCTCCCAAGTAGCATCCTCTAATGGAAGCCCTCTCCATCTGATCAAACACTCTCTAATGACCCTGCTCCTTAGTTTCCGCTCTCGAAATTCCAAAACCTCTTCCGGAACTAACTCCAATTGTCCCTCCTCATCCAACGGGGGGAGCTCCTTTGATGTGTTAATGAATTGTCCCACTGCCTTTTTTAGGCAAGACACGTGGAACATGTTATGAATCTTGCTCTCCTTTGGAAGCTCTAGCTCGTAAGCAACCTTGCCTACTCGGTGCATGATCCTGTAGGGACCATAAAATATAGGCTTGAGCTTTTCAGCTCCACTCTTCTTCAGAGATGACTGTCTGTAGGGTTGGAGTCTCAAGAAAACCAAATCTCCAACCTCAAAGCGGTGCTCTATCCTGTGCCTGTCCGCGCTTATCTTCTGTCGGTTTTGCGTCGTCTACAAGTTCTCTTTCAACAATTTGAGAATATCCTGACTCTCTATGATCCAATCCTTGGCCTTGGGAGCTCTACTCTCCTCGAAGATCAAGTCTACCAAAGTGGGAGCATCATATCTGTATAATGCTCGGAAGGGTGGCATACCAATGGACATGTGGAAGGTGGTGTTGTAGCAATGTTCCCCTAAATGTAACCACTTTACCCACATTCTCTGTTGTCCTCCTACATAGTTCCTCAAATACCCTTCAACCCACTTGTTGACAATCTTGGTTTGCCCATCTTTCTGAGGGTGATTGTTGGTGCTAGGTGTCAACTTTGTCCCCACCAACCGAAACAACTCTCTCCAAAATGTCCCTATGAACCGACTGTCCCTGTCACTAACGATGTTCTTCAGCAACCCATGAAGTCTGAAGACCTCCCTGAAGAAAATCTTGGCTACCTGAACTGCGTTGTACTCTATCAGTATGGCGTAGAAGTGAGAAAACTTGGTCAATCTGTCGACCACTACATAGATGCAGTCCTTACCCTGGACCTTGGGTAGATCGGTGATGAAGTCCATAGATATACTCTCCCATTTCTGCTCTGGAATGGGGAGTGGCTGAAGTAGCCCTGCTGGAAGAGCATGTTGTCACTTGTTCTGCTGGCAAGTCACACACTCACTGACGTGTCTCATAACATCTTGTTTGAGGCCCTTCCATGAGAACCTCTCTCGGATTTGTCTGTAGGTTTTAAAAAACCCCTGATGGCCTGCTAGAGGTGAATCATGAACTATGGTGAGGATTTTCTTCTTAAGCCCTAAATCTGGCACCAAGTAGACTCTATCCTTGTAAAATATGACATCATCAATGACCCTATATCGGTCATCCTGTATCTGCCCATCCATCACCTCACAAGAAAACTTGTTCTTGGAATATTCCACTAACAAGTGGGATCTCCAATCTACTGAAATCTCCATCAAAGAACATGCCACAGGTCTCCTCGATAGTGCATCATCCACAATGTTCTTCTTCCCCTTTACATACTCTATGTCAAAGTTGAATGCATGTACCTTCGTCACCCATTTCTGTTGGCGTTCACTGAGGTCCTTCTGCTTAAGGAAATACTTCAAACTGTTGTGATCGGTCTTGACCATGAATTTGCTGCCCACCAAATATTGTCTGAACTTGGTCAAGGCATGCATGATTGCCAACGTTTCCTTGTCATAAATGGAGTACAACCTCTCAGGTTGACTAATCTTTCGGCTCTCGAATACAATGGGGTGTCCTCCCTGCATCAAAACTGCACCGATCCCTTCACCGGATGCGTCACACTCTAGTACAAATGACAGGGTAAAGTCTGGTAGTGCCAAAACTGGACAAGTGCTCATGACTTCCTTCATGTGATCAAAGGATTCCTGTGATTTCTCAATCCATATGAAGGCCCCATGCTTGGTAAGATCTGTCAGCGATGCTCCAAGCTGAGAAAAACCCCGGATGAACCACCTGTAATAGCTGCACAGCCCGAAGAAGCTCCTCAATTCTGTCATGTTCTTGGGCGTCGACCAATCTAGAATGGCCCTGATCTTCTCTTGGTGCACCTGTACCCCCTATGCACTAATGATGTGGCCTAAGTAAAGTAGCTCTGTCATACCAAACTCACACTTGGACTCTTTGGCATATAATGACTGTGCCTTCATGATGCTCAATACCTCATCCAGGTGCCTCATATGTTCTTGCCATGACCGGCTATAGATCAAGATGTCGTCGAAGAAAACCAAGACTGATTTCCTTAACTGATCCCTGAATATATGGTTCATGCAAGAATGGAATGTAGTGGGTGCATTGGTTAGCCCAAATGGCATAACCAGGAACTCAAAGTGTCCAAAATGACATCGAAATGTCATCTTCTCTATGTTCTACTCTTGGATGTTGATCCGATGATATCCAGAGCGTTGATCAATTTTTGAGAAGAAAACTGCCCCATGCAGTTCATCCATCAACTCGTCAATGTGTGGGATAGGGTATCGATTTTTGATGGTTTTCTTGTTCAAGTCTCGGTAATCAATGCACATCCTCATGGTACCATCCTTCTTCAGAACTAAGACAACTGAAGAAGCAAATGGGCTGCTGCTCGGTCTGATGTGTCCCATCGCTAACAATTCCTTTATTTCCTTCTCTATCTCATCCTTGAACCTCCTAGGATGATGATAAGGGGGGGTGATCATAGGTTTGGCCCCCTCCTCTAACTCAATGGTGTGCTCAAACCCCCTTTCAGGTGGTCTCCCTGGTGGGATTGCCTCAAAGACCTGCTGATGTCGTCCCAATAAATTCTTGATATCTGTGTGGTATTGTTGTCAACCTTATGAATCCTTTTGAGTAGTGATCAAGCATTCCGCGACATATGATACCTCCCCATGTCTAAATATCCTCTCCATCATCTTGGCTGAAACTGTCCTGGGTGCTCCTGTTGACATACCTCTTAGAACAACCTTTTTCCCATCCTGATCTCTGAATCCCATTTCCAAGGTTTGGTAGTTGGTAGTGATTTTTCCCAAGGTAATCATCCACTGAACTCCTAACACCACATCTATGTTCGATAGGTCAACCACATAAAATGTGTCTCTCACGGTGTAGTTGCCTAACTTCATCTCTAAGTTTGGAATTCTGTCTAGACACTCCACTGTGTGGCCATCTGCTATCGCAACATCAAACCCCTCAAACTCCTCTGTCTGAAGTGCCCGTATCGATACTAATGAAGCGTCGATGAATTTGTGGGTGGCCCCACCATCTATCAGGGTGATTGTTCATTTCCCTTGAATAATCCCTCTGATATGGAGGGTATCATACCTAGGAACACCGAAAAGGGTCGCTATGACTCCTCCCTTTGCTGGTTTCTTCCTGTTAGCCTGCTCTGGCGGTTGTGGGACTACTGTAGGATGGGCTCCTGCTGGTGTCGGTGGTCTACGGGGAAGATGCTCCTCTGTTGGTGCTGACTCCTCCTCTGAACTAGTGGATCCATTGTCTTGCTCCTCCTCACTATCCACACTGTCTGCTGCTACCTCAATATAATGAATCTCTCCCTTGCCCATGCACCTATGGCCTGGGACCCAAGGATCTTTGCAGCTGAAGCAAAGATTCTTCCTCATAAGCTCTTGCCTAGTCTCCTCATCCAACTTCTCCTTTCCCTTCCATTCTCTCTGGAATGGCTTCCTGTCTTGATCCCTCTGGGGCACAAATGGTTTGGAGAAAGTTTTAGTCTTTGGCACTGAGTCTGCCAGATCTTGAGTGCAAAGGATGACATCCTGCAAAGTGGGAGGTCTGTATGCCTTCACCCATCCTCTTAAAGGCTCTGTGAGTCCTTCTGTGAATAGCATGATCAGCCTGGGTTCTGATATATCTGTCATTGTCGTGATTACTCACTGAAACTCTGTAATGAACGCCTCTGCTGTGCCAGTTTGTCTCAACTGGGATAGATCCCTGAAGTGTATCTCAAGATCCTTCCTGTCAAACCTATCCATGAGCCTATCTATAAACTCCCTATAGGAGGTTATGCGACTATGACCCAATGTCACCAGTCCATGATACCACCACTCGTGTGCCTCACCCTCCAAGTGTAAGGTCACGAAACTGATGGCCTTTGTCTCGGTCATATGGTTGAGCTTGTAATACGTGTCTAGCTTCTGTACCCAAGCTCTGGTGGTGTATTTGGATGATCTGTCGAAAGAAGGGATAGTGAGTTTCCCAACTTTTCGGATGAAATCGAGGTTATGCCCCTGTTGTTGTTGTGGTCCTCCCCTCTGCGGCTCTCTGGGGCGGTTCCTGAGTCTGAGTCCATAGTACTCGACTAAGGTCATGTCCTAATGGAAGTCACGACCAAATGTTGCGTACTCCCTCCTATACTCTACAATGTCGTCGGCATGAGTGGGTGGCCTCTATTCTGTTGGTGGCGGTGCTGCTACCGGGGGTGCCCTCTGGAAATTGGGAAACAAGGGTCTGGGAATCCTACTCGCAGAGGTGTATGTGCGAGAGGGTGACTGGGGTCTACTGCCTGCTCTCGATTTTTCCTGTGCTGCATGCGGGACTTGTGTATCTGGGGTGCCCACTCTAGCTAATCTATCAACCACTTGTGCCAAGGACTGAGACATGGTCTGTTGACTAGCTAACATACCATTGATAACCTGCATGAAAGTTGCCTCTGGATCTACG
>ML777564.1:2453384-2476992 GCA_009831015.1 Picea engelmannii | reverse complement strand
TTTCCGAATATAACACCTATGACTGGGGTGACCTCTAGTAAAGCGTTGTTAACTCTTGTTAGCTCAATGTCACTTTCTGAATATAACACCTGTGACTGAGGTGACCTCTAGTAAAGCGTTGTTAACTCTTGTTAGCTCAATGTTACTTTCCGAATATAACACCTGTGACTGGAGTGACCTCTAGTAACCCTGTTTACCCCTTTTTGGCCCTGGCTATAGTCTAATGGGGTGGTTTAGACCATTAAGCCTCCTCTTCTGGAGCTCCTATTTGGAAAGGGACATTACACACCGGAAATGGAATGACATGTACTATCCATATAGAATATTCTTACCTTCAAATATATTAAAACTCATACCATTATACATCAAACAAGCGTGGGTCCATTACCCAAAACCTTGTGCTACCGGAATTCGCTACCGGACTTTCTTCAAGGGTTGACATCAATGACAACCAACCCAAATAATCAACACAAGGAACCTCATAAACGATTGCTAAAATATTTAAAAAAAAAGTAAATTATAACTATTTTCCAACATCCTCACACTATTAGGAGCCTCCTTAAATTAGTTAAGAATATAATGAGTCATAAGCTTCATAAAGGCATCTATCATCCTTGTTCTTATGGTATTAACTATATTGGTGAGACCAAAGAGGTATTTCCAAGTTATAATCAAAGAGAATAAGGAATTTATTACCATACAATTTGGGTTAGGTCCTCTCCTTTGGCTGACCATTTGAATAAGACCAAGCATTAGATTTGTATTGAAGATACATAAATTTTAGTCAAGGTAGATCATTTTTCTAAAAGAAAAGTTAGGGAGTCTATGTATATTGTGAAGGACAATTATATCAATAAGAGTGATGATTTCAAGCTAAGTAAATGTTAGCTTCCCATTCTTATTCTTATGAAGCAAGATAGACCATCTTCCTAAATTTACTTAATTTGTAATCTTTTTTTTCTCCTTTTTCTTTAATTTTACCTTTCTTTTATTTAGTTGTGTATTTGATTATTATTTTTATGTCTCTTTATTATGATTATTGTGATTATTTTATTGGTATATTAACCTTCTTCTTATTTTACGTTAACACATGTCAATTGGGTTTAGCCTGAGTGGTTTTTTCAGAGGGGTGTTTCCCCCCACCTAGGTTTAATTCTAGCAAGTGACATGTTGTGCTCTTGATGTAATGGATACCTTAGAAATTTAAATTATTTATATGTTGTTATGATTGATACATTAATTCATCTTTATTTTTAAATTAATTGTCTTTTTAATATGTTTATATGTTGTAATAATATTTTTTAAATTGTCCTACCTATACCTATATTATATCTTAATTTGAAAATATTTGCTACAGTATAGACCTTTCTAAATTCCTAAGTCATCAAAATTATGGGGATATTGGAACACTTCTCTCAATGCTTTTTGAGAATAGAAATACAATTTTAAATAAATCGAAGTAATCTCTTACTTTATTAAGGTCCAATAGACCAATTGGTCTCAATGAACATTAATCATCATCATCATATATCATATTTTTTGTTTTATATATTTGTCCTTTTTCTTTATAATGTTCTTTTTGTTTTTTTTTGATAAGAACGGTTAGAGTGTATTAAGTGCCTTCCTGGAAAACCAGAATCAGAGAATTACAAAGCTGAAGAAGGTTGGTGACCCCTAATAGTGGTGCCAACCTTCTTGTGAATAAATTGGGAATCCGATCCCGTTTACTTCTTGAGCTAAGTCGAGAAGATGACAAAAAATGCATACATGAGTAAATTCTCACAAATTGTGAGCACAATAGTAGACAGAAGCAAATCATAAAACCTAGGAGGATGAGACTTTCCCCTTAAAAAAGGGATCCAGCTTTTTCTGAGAACCTAAAGAAATGTTGGAGGCAGCCTCCTTTTCTCTGCGTGCTTTGTTGGTCTTTCTCCCTCGGGTAAGGGGTGGAGACGGAACTGAAATGTCTGCAGCGTCAGAAGTTTCCACAGAGCCGCTAGAGGGGGTTGAAACAACTAGACCTGCAGGGTCAGGGGGCTCCGGATCTGAGTCCCGAATTTCTCTCGCTGCTACTGACTCTGGAGGGATGGTATCCGGAAAGCTTTCTTCTGTCGGAGGATTTCCCTTAACCACTATTGTTTCTGGGTCTAGGGCTTCATCTTCCTTCAACGCATCAAAGCTGTTTTTATTTTCTAGAGTTGCCTCTGCTGAGTGAGTGGCCTTCGGAGCCTGCTGAAGTGGGTCCTTTCACCTTTGTTGCCTTCGTCTGTTAGAAACTGGCTGAAAATCATCTTCTTTGACTGGTCCCGGCTCCCTAGAGGCTTTGGGGAAGCTTTTTGCGAAATGACTGTAAGCATGGCATCGGAGGCACTTAAAAGGAATCTGCTCATAGTCCAGCTCTTGGATATGGAACCATTCCCCCAGGGAGAGCTTAATGGCTTCCGGAAGGCCTTTCTCGAGGTTAACCTCAACTCAAATTCGAGTGTAGGTAAACTGGTCCCCTTTCGGCTCCACACTGTCCAGGAAACGCCCGAGCTTGTTTCCAATGTCCTCCAGAGATCTTCTCCCCCAAAGATGCAAGGGAAGATGAGGCAGTCTAACCCAAACCGGGGCTATGGTGATTTCGGCTCCGGGATTGAATTCAAGTGTCCAGGGGGCTAAGAACAACCCTCTCGCCCCCATGAAATAGGGTCCAGATCTAAAAACTAGATCATGATCCTCTGTCCTCGAGAAACTGAAGACAAAAAAACCCCTGCCTACTGCGCACAAAGAGACTTCTCCCTGTATCAGTGACTTCCAACGATCATCCATCCATGCCTCCACCGTTTTGGAGCTGGTCCATAACCCCGTAAACTTACCAATGAGGGCATTTTCTGCCAGAATGAGGGCAAGATTGCAAGGCTCCTCTGGAGTCAGCTCCAGTGAAGGGATCTCCTCCATCTTCTTAACAAACTTAGATGAGATAGGAGGCTTGGATTTAGGTCCTGCTGAGTGGACTAATGCTTTGAATGCTTCCATAGGATCTTCTTCCATATCGACAATCGTTTTTGGGGCCATCGTAGCAAGGCGGCGGCCACCTTCATACAAGAAATTCGCAGAGGCACAACCCTTGCTCAAAACCGCGTGCAGATCGCAGGGGGAACGTTCTGGCCACTGCAAATCGTAGGAGGGACACTCTGGCGTGCAAATCGCGGGAGGGACGCTCTGATCGGCTACATCCGAGCTCCTGCAAACGAAAATCCAGACTGGAGGCGGCTAGGTTTTGGGCCCTAGCTGCGTTGGTTCGCCTCGCTTCATTCCGTCGCTCCTCTGCTTCCTTCCAAAATTTTTTTATGTAACAAACATTATTACTATTATGTTTATAATGTTCTTTTTGTTACTAATATATTCATCTATATATATCTTAGATGTTGTTATAACTATTTATTTTTTATCTTGTTATTAATAGATTTATTTTGTTATATACATATTTTTCTTAATTTGTTATTAGATGATGATATTTTCACTTTTGTAACTTTTTTTTTTTAAATTTGATTTCTTATTTATATTTTTCTAGTTGACTTATTTTTAGTTGGTTTTTTATTGGGCTTAGTTTTGTAGAGTTTTTTTGGTGTATTTATGCATATTTATATGTAGTGTGGACAATCATTTCTTAGTATAATTGTATCTTCCTTTTTGTTTTTTCTTGATTTATTATTCTCTTGTTGTCTTGTAGCAAGTGAATCTGTAAACCTATAATATCAATCTAACACTCTGTGAAAGCTTAAAACATGAAAATAGAAATAAAGTGTAATAAGTATATCTTCATTTTTATTATAATATACATGATTGCATAAATAAAAAATAGTACCATAGTAGTGAGTGTTTCATAACCAATACACATTCTTTTAAATCCATTCCTCATTCCATGTCTCAAGATAACTTCTATTGAGTCCACTCCATACTTTGATTCCTACAAATTTTATATGCCATGAAAAAGCATAGATGTAATTAAATGTTTCTTGTTGTTCGATTAATTATAAAATAAGGAAACTAAAACAACATAACTACTTACAAATTGTTCAATTAACCCTTTATACTCCAACATATACTCACAAACCATGCATAATCCAATGTCGACCAAATGTTTGGATGACTCTTCTTTGTATGTTAGCACTCAAATATATACATCACAATAAGTATGAAATCTTAAGGAAAACACATCAAGTACTCACTGAATTTGTGCTCAACCCTTTTCGACATTGTTATCTCATCTTATGTGTTGAATGGGTTCCATTTTGTTTTCTTTTTTACAACAACAAAAAAATTGAAAACTTATATTTCATTAGATAATTAAACTTTTTCTATATAGAAGAAAAATCAATGAATACATACATTTGATGCATGTTGTAGTTGGGATGGTTCCTCCTTTGATACAATTATGCTCATTTCTTTGACATCTCCATGCACTCTTTTTTTGATATCCCTACTGACATGTTTTATATTTCACATTGATAATCCTATGGAATTTTATCAACCTTCCCGAAAAATGGAAAACACAATTAAAAAAGTCAATCAATATTTGTATGAAAATAAATATATCAAAATACTAATTTGGTAATGTTTTAGACTAATGTATGCATATTACAAAAAAAATGTTTAGCAACATTTTTTTTAAATGATTCTTTTTTTGTCATTGTATATTTTTTTCGATTGTAAGTCTCATAAGTCTCATTGACCATTGCTTCAGAAATGCTTTCTATAATTTATGTATAGCATGAGTCTTAGGGTTATTGGATTGATTTTTATATTGTAAATGGAAAGAACACTGTACATTCTTTCCACTATAACCTTCATAGTTTTATAAAATCCCCCCCCCCCTCTCAATAACTTCCAACACCACTTGAGATGAATCAAGGACCAATTTATCATCATTTATATCCTTCATAATTTGTATATTCTAAGGACGACTTTTTGTTCCCTCATTATAAGTTCCTGCACAACATTCAACAAATGCAAAATTAAATTTTTGAAACACGTTAGTGATTATTGTTAAGTACATTTGTAGTAAAAAAACAAAGAAAAACTTCATATTGATAACCTTTTGATCCACCTAATTCCTCTCTTTCAACATTTTCATAAAAAAATTATGTTATTTTCTATATTTCTACTCTCCATGACACACATTTTTCAATACACATAATTTAAACATATAGATAATTAAAATATAATACTTTTATATTAAAATTTAAAAGAATTTGCCATGTTATCTTCTTGAAATGTGATTCCCTCACCCTTTCTGCTATAAGTGTTTTTCCCTATTATTCTATCAACCATATGTTGGAAAATTTGGTTGTCATTGATGTCAACCTTGGAAAAGAGGTGAAGTGTCATTGATTAATTGGTTTGAAGAGAAGCATTGTTAATGTGCCATGATGAGATGTATTAATGTCAACAAATTTTGAAGGAATGATGAAATAACATATCAAGTAAACAAGAATCGATGAACCTTGCATGAATATGTCAAATGTTGAACACATGTGTAACAACATTGTGAAGCGTTGAAGTGACATGAAGTGTTGTGTAGCTACCTCTGAAATATAAATAATTATAAAATCTCACACATGAAGTCATCCTCCCTCCTCCTTACAATGCTAGCAAGTAATATTATGAAGAGACACCAAGTCAGTCCTACTCAAGCCTACTCAAAAGGGTATATGGTGATGGTGTTGGAATTAATGTCAAGAAAGTCAAATATGATCAATATTGAACATAATGTTATGGTTGATGTAAAAAACGACCAATATGGTCAATGTTGGACATGGTGTTATGATATTGTCATTGATGGAAAGAGGACCAATATGGTCACCGAGAACTTGATTAATGTTCATGTATTCATATCAATATCCTAGCAAAATCTTATGTTGAATTATGTTATTGGCATCCATTCGCAGAAGAAGCAATTGAACGTAAGTGAAGGGTTTGTTCACTCGATGAAGACCTTTATAATGGAACCTCAAAAAACATTTATTGTTCTCTAAATACAAGAAGAAAGGATCAAATCTTGTGCTTCAATAGAATACAATTGGTGTGAAGGATCTGGTATAAAAATATCAACAAGGAGGATGCTTCACAAATCCTTTATTACTTAGTTCTTGAAGAATCTTGTTATAGAAGTTATAGATCACTGTCATCCATTCTCAACTGAACAAAAGCAAGGCCAAAAGATCATCTCTCAAGGAATATAAGATATTTTATGAGAATTGCCTCCAAGAAGGAGTGAGAAAAATCATCAGAGATCTCATTGTGATCATTAAATAACTGGATCAAAGTCTCATGAATTGTCAGATCATGCTACAAGATTAAGTATCAATGCAACTCACTACAAAATCCCACGCTGCAACTCCATGATACAAGATTGGTTGTATTTAAAAATGATAAATGTTGAGCAACTTACAAATTTGAAGTCTTTTAAATTAAAATCAATTAGTAACCAGAAAAGTCAACATTTGTGTTTACAAGTATAACAAAGAAAAGGGGTGCACCAAAAAAAAAATAATAATGATAATGATAATAATAATAATAATAATAATATCTAATGTGCTACCGGAGAGAGCGGACGGACGGGCGCTGGGATTTGACCTAGCCGCTTTCAGAGTTTGTTCCATGGCTGCCCCTGAGGGCGGGGAACCCTGCGTTCCTCCCCCTCACACCAATGCGTTTCGCAAACTACTAACCAGACAGGGAAAGAAATCCACAGACGTTGCGCCTCCAAGCTTCGAAAAACGTTTAGAAACGGTCCCCGAAATCGTTTTGCCTCCAGATCAGCCAATGAGAGTTGCGGTCTCGCTAATTGAGCGAGGGTTGGTGGGTCAATTCATGGGGCTCTGACCTTCCACCAAAACCACAGACAATTGGATACAAAGGAACTGGAGACCTTTAATCCAGAACAGTGTTACTTGCTATGCAACAGGCAGAGGTTATTACATTTTTGAGTTCATCTCCGGAGTTGATCGGGACCTGATCTTTAGGAACGGACCATATTTCATGGGCCCCCAAGGCCTCTACCTGAATCGATGGCATCCGAGTTTCGATCCGGAGTCGGAGGTCCCCAAGGAAGTCCCGGTCTGGGTGAGGCTCCCAAACCTCCCAATCCATTGCTGGAAGAGCTCCTCGCTTCAGGCAATCGGCAACGGTCTTGGGAATTACATTGATAAGGTGGATCCAAAAGATTAGTATTCGTGTGCTCGTATATGTGTAGAGGTGAACCTGGAGGTAGGGCTCCCGGAGGCGGTCAAGCTAAAAGTAGGGGAATGGCAACACTTTAAAAAACTAGACTATGAGCAACTGTTGTTTAAGTGCCGGGGTTGCCATGAATATGGGCATTTTCAAAGAAATTGTCCCAAAGATCTGAGCACGGCAAAAGATGCAAGTGAAGGATGGCAACAAGTAGGTAAAGCAAGACCCAACTCAAGAGCAAAGGGCCCAAGACCAGGAAACTCGGATCAGGCACCTCAAGCAAATTTGGGTACCAACCAGGACGCGCGGGACAGCAATAAGGGATCAGAAGCTGGGAAAACAACTACGGCAGGGGTCACGGATCCAAGTTCAAAGGAGCCCGAGCCTCAGCGACCTACCTCGGATCCAGTGGAAAGCTCGGCGCAGGGAAAAGAGGAAGGCCAAGCGCAAGATCCTAGCGATCCAGGGGAAGTGCATGCAAGGGAGGAGGGCGAGATCCACTCAAAAAGTTGCAGTGAGGAAGACAAGAATATAGAGCTCACCCCGAAAAAGCTAAGAAGAGGAAGGAAGTCTAAAATAGCAGAGCGGGAAAAAGAGACATACAAGGACATTTTGAATGGATCACAGCCAACCCTCCAGCAGATAATAAGCGTCAGACAGACCAGGAAGAAATCCAAGGCCTTCCAGGAAGGCCAACAATCCCCATCAGTTAATCAATGAAATTGGTGTCTTGGAACTACAGAGGTTTCAGGAGCACACCTAAGGAAGAAGCGATGAAAGACATTATCAAAGCCTCTAAAGCCGAGATCCTGTTGATCCAAGAAACCAAGATGGAGGGACAAGATTTCCTCCAGAAAGTCAAAGTAAGATGGAATGTCAGTAGTGGTATTGCAGAAAGTGCCAGAGGGGCATCGGGTGGCCTTGGCATGATATGGAACTCCAAAAAATATGACCTACGCAAATATGAAAGTCGCAAGCATTGGATCTACACCAACCTGGTCCATTTGGACACCGGGAGACAAGCAAGTCTTTTTAATCTCTATGTCCCTATATTGCCAGAAGATAAACTCTCTTGCTGGGAAACCTTAAGAGACTTCATGCAAGACAATACATTGGACAATATCATCCTTGGGGGCGACCTGAATCTCACCCTCTCGGCAACGGAGAAAAAGGGAGGCTCAAGAGTTAGGGATCAAGTAAGGGAATGGGTAGAGGACATTATGTCTATTTGGGAGATGGAGGATATAAAGCCAGAAAGAGGAAAGTTCACTTGGCCAAACAAGAGGGTGGGGTCAGGGCATATCGCAGCAAGACTAGACAGATTCCTTGTCCAAAGTTCCTTCCTCGTCTTAGGGCTAAATATAGACTCTGCCATTCTCCCTCACAGCGTGTCAGATCATAAGCCAATCTATTTAAGTCTGACTTCTGACTTTAACCTGGGACCAATCCCCTTTCGCTTCAGCCCAAGATGGATCCAAGAAGAAAGCTACTCGGCCCTGGTAGCTAGAATATGGCACGAACCAGTTTTAGGCTCTCCATTTTACGTCTGGGAAGAAAAACTTCAGAAGTTAAAAAGAGCATTAAAAGAATGGGCCAAAACTTTACCAAATCCCATCTCCAAACGCCTAGAAGCACAACAGCAACTAGAGGTTTATCAGCTGGAAATGGAAAATGTGGAACCCTCAGAAGAATCCCTGCAACAAGAGGCAAGGCTGCAAAAAGACTGGCACCAAAACTGCAGAGAAGAGGAGAAACATTGGCAGTAGAAATCGAGATGTCTCTGGCTCGATGCAGGGAACAAGAACACCACCTACTTTCACAAGCAAGCGGAAGCCAGGAAGCAATTCAAAACGGTGACAGAAATCCGCACCCAGGGACAGATTATAACGGACTTCGAAGGCATTAAGGAGGCAGCGGTGCAAACTTTTGAAGCACTCTACACAGAGCCTCATATAGAAGCAAGCAATCTAGCCTCCTATCCATTGAATTTGATCCAGGAAAATATACAAGAAGAGGTTAATAGAAAATTAGTCAGGGAAATAGACCAACACGAAATTAAAGAGGCCCTGGATCAATTGCATCCGGATAAAGCCCCTGGAGCTGATGGGTTTACTGCCAGATTTTACCAACATGGGTGGAATATTATCAAGTCTGACCTCACGAAACTCATCAGAAAATCTCAAGATTTTGCCAAAATCGGAGGAGGGACTAATTCTTCATTCTTAGCATTACTCCCAAAGGAAAAAGGAGCGGCCAGCTTCGACAGATTCTGGCCCATCTCCTTATGTAACACCAGCTATAATATTCTTACCAAAATCATAGCGAACAGACTTCAAAGCGTCCTCCCTGCCATTATCCCCGAGAACCAAGGAGGGTTCATAAAAGGAAGGATCATAACGGACAATATCATCCTCGTCCAAGAGGCACTTCACTCAAGCCTACGACGGAAAGACAAAGGTATGATTGTCAAACTCGATCTTTCAAATGCATTCGATAGGGTAAGGCACAGTTTTTTGTTTCAAGTGATGGAATGTTTTGGGTTCGCGCCCTCCTTCATAAGATGGATTAAAGCTTGTATCTTAGGACCGTGGATAGATCCTTTGGTAAATGGAAGAGCCACAAGGTTTTTCCAAGCCTCAAGAAACCTCCGGCAGGGATGCCCCCTCTCCCCCCTTCTATATGCTATTCAAGCCTCTGTCCTGAGTCTCCAATTAGAGTTTGGACAGCGTCAGCAAAACCTCTCCGGGATGCATATTGCAAAAGGGGTCAAGGATATAAATCATGCACAATATGCGGATGATATGTTGCTCCTGGGAGGCGCAAGCATGGCAATAGCAAAAAAATTCAAGAAGGAACTAGATGTGTTTACAAACATTTCAGGAAGCGTAATTAATACAACCAAGAGTAAAATCTATGGCTGGAATGTTAACCCAAGAGAAATGCATGAGATATCGAGAATACTTGGGATCGTCGAAAGCACCAGCTGGGAAGAATTCAACTATTTAGGAGTCCCTATCACTAAGGTCGCCCCAAAAGTAGCACACTGGAACAATATTATAGAAAAAATAAAAAATAGGATCCGATCCTGGGGCGCCAATTGGTTGAACTTGGCAGGTAAATTAGTCCTCATTAAAGCAGTCCTCTCTAGTATTTCAATTTATCAAAATGCTCTTCTCTTAGCGTCGAGATCTGTGATTCAGAAAGTAGAGGTGATGATCAAACATTTCCTCTGGGAAGGAGGAAAGCAAACAGGCCGCAGGCTTCATTTGGTAAAATGGGGGAAACTTACAAAACCCCTCCTAGAAGGGGGTCTCCAAATAAAGGACATGCAGATGCAAAATTTGGCACTTGGAGCCAAAATTCTATGGAATCTTATCACAGGGACAGTTAGTTGGAGTAAGCGAGCCCTCTGGAAAAAGTATTTTCGGGGGCCTAGAAAAAAATGTTTAAGTAACCCCACAAGACCAGGGAAGGGCTCTCCAATATTTAGTTTATGCCAGAAGGCGTTACCAGCATTCCTCCCACAAATCACATGGATCCTGGGGAATGGGAAAAGAATCAACATTTGGGAAGATTCAGTTCTTGGAGGAGCAGCAATTTCAACTAGGCGGGAGCTAAGGCGGCTAAAAGAATGGATGCAGTCTAACAACATTCACAGCCTCAGGGATATCTCGACATGGAAAAATGATGAACATAAGTCTTGGTCCAGGTGGGAGATCGCTTCGTTACCTCAGGAATTAGAAGAAGAGTGGAGCAGCCTTAAAGAGGCTTTGCAAGGAAGAACAGCCCTAAGAGAGAAAAAGAAAGACAAGATAGGCTAGGGTTCCAATGCAGGAATCTACACCTCAGCCAGGGGATATCGTCACCTTGTCCCAGGCCTTCAAGCACCTTAAGACTCGGGTGTCTGGAAGGTAATATGGGCAGTTAAAACCCTCCCAAAAGTTGATTTATTTGTCTGGACAATAGCCCAAAAAGGAGTCCTATCTGGCGAAAATATCTGAAAAAAAGGTTGGGCAGGGCCAACAAGATGCCCTCTTTGCTGTCAGGCTGAGGAGACAACAATTCATCTGCTGCTAAGCTGCCCCTTTGCCAGTGAGGTTTGGAATCTAACTCTTGGTTTAGGTGCTTTGACCCCTCCCATCCCACAGGATTTCCAACTTTTGTTCTCAAGTTGGTAAGCCATGTGCCCTCTCAGGATAGAAAACCAAGGTCATCTCACAACGACATGGAAAGATTTGTTGAAGTTTATCCTCTGGAAGCTATGGTTGGAAAGGAATCATCGGATCTTCAGAGACGAGCAACGAACACCAGCACAGGTAGCAGTTAAAATTAAAAGTCTTTTCAGTGAGAGTGCGATCTACTTCATAAAGACCTCCAATTCGAAGGCCTTGGGAACTGAAGAAGAAGAGTGGCTGCGCCACCTTGGGATTCAGGCAGCATTACCAGGAGGCCCTCCAACCATCTCTCCTTCCAGTTGGGAAATTAGACTGGACAAGAGTGCATTGGAGGAATCGAAAATCTCCCTAAACACCAGTACTCTCACATTTGATGGTGCGTCTAAGGGTAACCCAGGGAAGGCAGGGGGAGGAGGAGTAATAAGGGACCCCTCTGGGAACATTGTTACCAGGTATGCTTGGGGCCTAGGAATTGAACCAAATAACAAAGCGGAAGCCCTCGCCCTCTGGCAAGGGCTCATCCAAGCCCTCTCCTTAGAAATTTGAAATCTAACTATGATTGGAGATTCAAGGCTGCTAATTCAAACTTTAATCCAGAACACCAGGGTATCGGATGGGCATCTCAAGCACATCATTGATAAGATAAGAATTATAAAGCATCGGTTCCAGTCAATTCGTTGGTTTCACATCTTAAGGGGAAACAACACCCAAGCGAATGAGGAGGCTAATACGGGAGCCCGTTTGGGAAAAGTATTATGATTCTAAATGGAGTCACAGTGGACTGGAGCATTCCGTAATTACAACAAATCATGAGATTTTACAAGTGGGCGTTTGGACAAGACGCAGGTGCAGACAACAGGACAGCGATATCTTGGAAATTCAGAGCGATCTCCAGGATGGGAAGGAGTTCCATCATGACATCGATACTTTCACAGCCCAAAGCCATCCCTCTGAGCAGAGAATCTAACAAGGGAAGGACAGAACAGGGTTATAAACTCAAGCGAGCAGGAAGGGTAAGGGCAATGGAAGAAAGGCAACGCGTAGAAGGGTCAAGCAAGGGAAGCTTTTGGACAGAAGGCGAAGGACTCCGGAAGCACGCGATGGCATCGAGTTCGGGCCCAAAGTTAATGGTGGAAGCAAGGCTCACAGCATTGGAAGAGAAGCTGGAAAATCTGCGGGGGCTCATGACCAACCTGGATGAATTCTTGCAAAACTTGGACAGTGAGGCTGGGAGAAGGATGGAGGCTTTAGAAAATGATATCATCTACACAAGATCTGGCTTGAGTGAAGAGATTTGGAAGCTTAGGAAGGATCTGGACAAGCCAAAGAAACACCATGAAGAAAGGATGCGGAATCTAGAACAACAGATGGAACAAATTAAAAAGGAATGGACAGAAGAAAAAGTGCAGTCTAAAGGGAAAGGGAAGGAGTAGTTCAGAAACATCCTCCCAAGCAAGAAAGCTCTATAAACATCTAGTAACATTCAGAAAGGGCGCCCAAGTAGTGTTGCAGCCAATATTGGCTTCTAAGTGTCATGTAATAGCTGATATGAATAGAAGTATTCTCTAGTTAGTATAGTAGCAGTCCTACTACTATGTAACAACATCAGCGGTTTTCCGCAGTTTTTAATAAAAGCTCCATTACTCGCTTCTGTCAAAATAATAATAATAATAATAATAATAATAATTTAATAAATAAAAAGTGACTTTTACTAATATATATATATATAATTAAGAGATTTTATATAAAAAGGGCCTTCAAAAAACCAGTCCAGAGTTACAGAAACTTGAAAAAAACCGTGTTGTAGTTACCAAACTGCCCCAAGAGAGGGGAAACCAGTTCATTCGGCCGGGTAAGTCTAGCAGTTTATAGTCTGACAGTCTTAGATAAACGGAACTAATATGACTAGGCTACAGCTATGAAAATAAGCTAGTAAAAAGAGCAAAGCCCCGATGGGGTCAGACACTTGGCAAATAACCTGGCCAGGTGGCTTGATAGGCCACGTCCCAAGGTTCCTCTTCAATGGGCATCCCTTTACCTTCTAGTTGCATATCAGTGTCCAAGTTGCCCCCTTCCAGGTTGGAAGCTAGCAGGGTATCTCCAGGTGGACTGTGCGCATGGATGTTCATAGCTGTCGCAGCCTCCGTGTCCCCATGCGTGACCTGCACCACGATGTCCCCTTATGGTTGTTGCACCTGTTCATTCCTGTCAACGGCCTCTGCATGGGGCACCTCTGTTGATGCCGCGGCTTCTGGAGTGTAGTGGAAAGCTTCCTAGAAGGTGGACATAATCTGAAGGAGGGTTGAAGTCTTCCCATCCAAAAGTTGCAGTCGAAATTGGAGGTCCTCCAATCCCTGTCGGAGCTCAAAGACCATCCCATAGAGGATGGCCATACTATCTTTCAGTTGTGAGTCAGGGATGAAGTCGATAGACGAGTACGTACTGTGCCGGGCATTTCGAAGAAAGGGTTGCGCCCCCAAGGGTGGGTGGCATGAGAAAGCTTCTAGTGCAAAAGAAGGCTCGCTGGCTAGGGAATTTGGTGGCGCTGCAGGAAATCGCGAAAGAGATCCTGGCGAGCTATCAGTGATGACCAAACATTTGAACTGGGAGGCAGGCGGGGTGGAGGAGGCGAGAGGTTCCATCTCGGGATGCAAAGGCTACGAGGAGTATGTGGAGGGCAAACCAGGGGGAGAAACAGAAACACGGGGTCGAGGAGGATGCCATGGAGATCCTCTCCTTGGCCTCCCTCTTTGGCACGACATACAGAACTTAGAGGGAAGGTAGAACTGAACCGAAATCCCTAGATGGACATGGAGAGCCTGGAGAAGGATGAAGGCTGCAAGCACCATGGAAAACCAGAGTAAGCTAGGCCTGGGCAGCTGAGGGATGAGGGTGTTGGGTCGCAAGCGGGGATTGAAATCACCTACAGACAGAGAATCCATGGTATAGTTAGTAAAGGGAGTCAGGCGCACTAGCATTAATGGTGCAGGGGGGACGTACAATCAAATAAATGCAAGGTCTAGGCAGCGGGATTTGGCACGAGCCCGACACATGGCTCCCTACCTCGTTGGCCTAACCTTTACTCCTCCTCTCACCAAGTGGGCTGCACTAACACCCCATCCAGGGTAATTTTACTAATATATTTAAAAATGCATATAAAGAAGTCAAAGAATTTTACAAGCATGTGGTTTGAAGTCCATGGTTTTGGAAGTAAAAGTGCATGTGAAAAATTCGAAGGAAATATTTTACAAGCCCCCAAGTAAAAGTGCATGTTAAAAGTCAAAGAAATATTTTACAATTGGTTTTACCATCAGTGGTTTCAAGCCCATGGTTTTGGTGGCCCATGGTATTTTCCCATGGTATATGCAAAGGTGAAATAAAAATAATTAATGGTTCAATAAATCATAATTGAAAAACTTAGGAGGAAATATAAAAAGGAAAGGAGGAAATTTTTTATTAATTCGGTAAAATCATGAAGATGGGTGTCTATTTTTCTTGTTTTATGAGAAAAAAAACTATATTTTCACATGTTCTTCAACTTTTGGTATACAAAAGTTTTTTTTTTTATCTAGAATTTCACTTTACAGTAAAAATAAAAATTGTGAAGAATTTTGTTAGATTTCCACAGACTATTTTTCAAATTATTTTTATTGAGATTTGATATGTCAATTTGGCAATTGTTTGACAGTATGTTCCTTAAACATGAAAGGAATGATAATGAGTTATTTCCCCCCCAACAATGTATCTATTATTAAACTTTTGTTTTTGATAAACAAAATATACTGCAACAATCTACAGAGACTCTATTTTATTATGACTATAATTTTGAATCTAACAGATGAATATTATAATTTCTAGAATTTTTTGAAGTTGACCAAGCTGAAAATGTTGCAAATTTTAAACACATGTTTTCCCCCACCTTGTATCTATCTTAATTTTTACTTAAGAGTAAAATCTAAAAATACCCTTTTGAAAAGAACAATTTAAGGATTTTGAATATAATTTTTTCTAAATTTTCCACTGTGTATTTTTAGAGATACAGATATTTCATTTCACTGAATCATAATGTCACCTGAAAATATTATGGAGTGATTTTTTAAAAAAATTAAATGAAATTAGATAAAAATAATGAAATGAAAACAAATTATATCCATTGAAAGTAGATTCAATTTTGCAAATGTTGGAATCGATTTCGAAACTAAATTCTAAGTATTTGCAAGATTTTGCAACCTCCAAAGTTCAGGTAAGTTAGAGGGAATTCTCAGGTTCCTGGAAACAGTCCCATGCGCCGGTTTTCAGCTGAAAGAGCGTTGCTTTGGACGAAATATGTAATTATAATGGAATCCATAAAAAATAAACAGTTTCCTAGCTTTTTGGCTGAAACAATTATTTTTCAGCCGAAAGGTGGGTGAGAGAATTTTGTTGGCCGGAAATAATGAAGAGACACGTTGTTTCGTTTCACATGGCACCAAATCTTATACATACACTTTCAGACGAACCAATTTAACACAATTCACTCACTTGTTTCATGGTTTTGTAGAGCACCTAAGAAAAGTTTTGAATCATCTTTTTCGTTTTTTTGAACAAGGTAGTTGATGTTTTGAATGCAAAAAAAAAGTTTATTTTTTTGAAGTTCAAGTTTTTATTGGAATAACAATTTATATATTGAAGGCTAAATGTTGAACATTTTTTCAAAGTGAAGACTTTGTTGAACATTTTTTCAAAGTGAAGGCTTTGTTGAACATTTTTTCAAGGTGAATCTTTTGTTGAACATTTTTTCAAGGTGAAGCCTTTGTTGAACATTTTTTCAAGGTGAAGCCTTTGTTGAACATAAAATTATTGATATCATTTTTTTAATAATTTTTGTGACAATGAAGTTTTTCTGAGACTATTATGAAATGTTGATTTTTTTAAAAACTTTTACAGATAACTATACTCATGGGAAACAAAAGTTTGCGCAATAGAAAATATGATCTCACTTGATAGGAAACTCACCATAACGAACAAAGGAAAGAGAATTATTGGAGAAATAAATGAGAACGTGCAAATATTGAAGAAAAAAACGATGATGATGTAAATAGAGATTTTCAACAAGAAGAAGTCCAACCAGGAATGCATGCACATATTGTCTATATCATAAGTATAGAATTCTAATTTAAATTATTTTTTAATATAATTGATTGTAATTCTGATTTGATGTTTTAAAAAAAACATAAATAGATTTGTCTCATAATGTCGATGAAGTCGTTGAAACCGAAATTGAATCAGAAGTCAAATCACCTATAGGTATGTACAAAAATTTAGATAATACAAGATGAACACTTGTATATAGTTTAGTGAATTTATTTTTGGGTTTTGTTTTTTAATATAAACTTTAAATTGAAATATGCAGGAGAATCTATCAACATTGGTGACGAAATATTAGAAAATGTTGATACTATTTTTTTTTTAAATAAAGAAACTAAGCATTATATAAGATATCGAACTAAGAATATGTATAATACATTTTTCAAAAATTAATCAGTAACAATACAAGCTCAACTTTTACTTTGTCTAATAAAGTCAAGAAATTTAAAAAAAAACTACATCATTATTGGGTATTCAAAAGTTGACAAAAGATACAAAGGTGAAATAGAATGTCTTTGATAATATAACTAGTGTATTAAAAGCTTTTGGAAAATCTCGAAAAAAAGATGTCAGTGTTGCACATGGAGTGATACAAACAACAGTTGTTTCATCTAGCTATATAAAAGATCGTTTCACACAACACATGGAAAAAGTGATGGGAACCTCAAGAAAAACAATGTACAAACGTAGAAAATCTCGATTGCAAATAGATGCAAATGATGACCTTTCTTGTTGGATAGTGATTTCTAGACAACCCTACAAAGATAGACTTGCAGAAAATGTTAAAGAATCAGCCCATAATTGTTGGTTGACAGAATCTTGTGTTTCACCACATACAAGGGATGTGTTGCGACGAAAAATAGCACGAAAACAATATGAAGAACATCCAAAACATATATTTCCAATGACACAAATATAATTTTTCAATAAGTTCAAAGAAGAGCACAAAGAAGTTAAAATTTCCATCAATACATTTGTGCAACAAAAACCATGGTTTTTTAGACCCATCATTGTTCATGACACTTGTTGTTGTCATTATCATGTGGAATTTGAGTTATATTATGACACTTTTCTTGATTTTGGTAAAAATTTATGGCTAAGTTCACCTCTTCCTTCCACATTCTGTGTTTTTATATCTGAAATTCTATGTGAAAGAGAAGGTGATGAATTATTCTACCAAACAAAATGTGTTGGTGGAAAGAAATGTGATTGTTGTGGAAATCTAAGTTTGTTTCACTCAAAGTATCCTATTGATATGAATGATCAATCATTTTCTAATATAACAGTCAATTGGAAGAGATATGAATATATCAACAACACGGCTCCACATTCTTCAAATATTATTTCCAAAAGGATTGATTTGAAAGTAGATAAAATCTATGTGATAGATTTTTTGAAGAAGTTTGAGGAAGAAATTTATAAATACACCAAGCATTCACATAGAGCTTGATGGAAATACCTACAATTCAAACAATCCCGTGAAGTGTTTCCACCAGGGACAATTTTGTCTGTAGTTGATTTTGCAAAGAATTACACATTCGCTACAGAAAAAGAAATATAGAGTGAATATTATCATTCTGATCAAGTCACTATATTTGTCCACATTCTATATAGACATGCTCAACGGAGTCTTGATAACATAGAAAGCACCAATGACAATTGGCATGTTATTAAATAATAACATTTTTATATAAGTAATGATCGAGCACACGACGCACATTATGTACAACATTGTTTTGATAAATTTTATGATTCATTGAAAGAACGCAGGATCAGATTCGATCAACATTGGATATGGTTAGATAGATGTGCGGGTCAGTTAAAATATTCATGATCATTCTAATGGTTGTGTCGTCTTCATAAGAAATCAAACATTACACATTGTTGGAATTTTTTTGAGACTGGTCATGGAAAAGGAGAGCACGACGATGTAGGGGCATGTGTAAAATGAGCACTTCGAAGGTATCAGATGAACCCTCATGCTAATCGATTTGAATCTGTTGATCAAGTTGTTGAATGGTGCAAAATGGCGCTAAGCCATGAAAATAATCCGTCAAGAGATGTGCACAGGTGTGTCTATATATACATGTTACACATGTACACAAGATATTTTTATTCACGTGATCAAATTTATATGATCTTCAATCATTTTCTTGATAGATTTCAAGTTAACAAGTTCTTGTCTTGTGCAGGTTTTTTTGGTATGTTGGAATCCAATATGTAAATAGATCAATCCAATACGAAAAATGAATTCAGTTAAAACAAAACACTATCAAAATGTGTTTACATTTGATAGAAGAAATGAGTTTTGTTTTTGTTCAGTTTGCATAGAGGACACAACATCCATAGAGATTTGCGAAAATGGAAATGCAGAATATGTTAAAACTTGGAGACATACCGAACTTAATATAAAATGGAAAATGCCACTTGCAAGCTTAGAGAAGATGGAATCAAATGAGACTATAGTGTCAGTTGATGACGATAAAGTTTATGATCTTGTTAGATAAGGTAATTTTTATGTTACAATTGTTTGAAAATATATTTGTTAAATATTTAAACAACTTGTAGATGTACTTGTAAGTTGGATATTTAAACAACTTATATATATATATATATATATATATATATATATATATATATAGTAGACGAGTTTAATGGCATGTGCATGTGTGATAATCTAACACAAACTACTTGTTGGAACATATTGAATTATATGCAGGAGATGTCTTTGTCATGGTTGCACCTGTAGACAACACTGAAAATGTGAAATATTATTTGATGAGATTCACATAACAAAAGATGAGGTTATTATAAGATTTTGATGACAATGGTTTTATATATGAAAGAGGATCCATCGAATTGAAAGGCTATTTTTTCAAGAAACCCATCAAATCGATAGTCATGTTCACTTTCAAGACTATCGATCAGATGTCATAAGTTGTCAATATAGTCATTTAGTATGTGCAACACACACAAAGTTAATAGAAGTTCAATCAAGAAAAAAACAAAAGTTAGAAAATGGAAAATGTCCAAATCCGATCATGAATGAATAATTGAAGATGGCATACCATTACAATTTCTTTAAACAAGTGATGTATACATTCCAGAATTTACGAAATGAAATGAACAATGGTTAAAATTTACTACAAGTTTGATGCAATGCATACGCATGAAAAATGAATCAGTGGAAGCTTGAGAAGTATATAATCTCTACAAGAATGTGTATTCAAGTATCCATGAAATATATGATTGCATTTATATTTTCATAGATATAACATGTTAGAAATCTCTAACACATCGTCAATATTCCACCCACTTACACTATGTTAATATGCCACCCACTTATTGTACGATTTGTTAGGGTGTCATACAACTCAACTCAAAATTTCTCATTCACTCAATTTTGAACATGTCATTCTGCTTACTCACTCGTGAACTTGACTTAGTGGAAACCTCCAAACCTAACTTAGTGGGATTATTTCTCAAAATATTTGGCATGGTTTGAAGTTGGATCTTACCCACGTGGAGACTTGGAAGCAATCATGCCTAGTTCTAGCGTATCATCTATGTATTAGCCCAATTTTAAAATTTAATGATAAATTTATTATTTGCATTTTCAATTCTATTTTTCTCTTAAACACCTCTCCCTTCCATTGTGACTTCATGTCATTTACAATTCATTTTCATCCCAGGGTAATCAATTTCATATTATAGTTTTGGATCTGAAAGTCTAGGTCTACGGTTGGATTCTCTTGGAGTGTTATCCTTCAATAAAACACTCAATTATTGTCATATGGGTTTTCTTGTTATTTTAGTACTGATGTTTGTTTTTTTTAGTAGAACCAATTTGTAGATCTAGAGTGTTTAAGGTTGTAGCCATTACAGTCCATTATTTTCATATGGGGTTTCTTGTTATTTTAGTACCGGCATACATTTTATTTTTTTAGTAGAACCAATTTGTAGACCTAGAGTGTTTAAGGTTGTAGCCATTGCAGTCCATTATTGTCATATGGATTTTCTTGTTATTTTAGTACTGGCATTTTTTTTTTAGTAGAACCAATTTATAGACCTAGAGTGTTTAAGGTTGTAGCCATTACAGACCATTATTTTCATATGGGTTTTCTTGTTATTTTAGTACTGGCATTTTTTTTTTAGTAGAATCAATTTGCAGACCTAGAGTGTTTAAGGTTGTAGCCATTACAGTATAGTATTGATGTTTTCCTATTTTTCTAGAGTAACAGTGTAGAAAAATCTATATAGCTCTATTTTTGTAATGCTTAGGCTAATAGATATATCAATTATATGTGGGTTTTCTTCTTATTCTTGTGTTGGTTTTTCTTTTCTTTTCTAAAAAAAGTTTCAGGGTTCTAGCAATTACACTAGAGGGTTACAAGGCATGTCAATATTTCTATTGATTCCAATATTTAATGTGATATCGATCATCTTGAACATCGATTTCACATTCCTTGACATGCTCATGATAAGCGTTGACATATTGTATATTCTAGTATTTTAATTAGTAAAACAAATCTTTGAATCTTTGAAACCTATGATGCTTATGGCATGACCAAGAGAAATAACAACACGAGTTTGCATAAAAAAATAGATTATTGTTCTATTTTTTATTGATATACATGTATAAATTGAGAGCATACAATATATTTTATGTCATATGCTCTGATTTTGTTTTCACTAAACACTTATTCGTTTTAAGTTGATAGGATATAGTATGTAGGATAATATTTTGTATGAATATAATATATGATAGTCCATTAATTAGGGATAATTTTAGTATAAATGATATGTTAAGAATCATAATATCTCTCTAAGGAATCTTAAAAATGTATCTATATTTCAAATTGAATGAAAAATATAAAAAAATCCATGGAAAAAATAGGCAAACCCTAGATGCTTGGTATGAGAAATAGTGGAGGTGCACAAGGGAGAATTGTTATATTTGTGTAGTGATTATGTGAAATTTCTTATTATATTACATTGTCCATTGTTATAAAATGTTACATTGTTGATTAAATATATGGATGGTTTACATAGTTACAATGAATATAGGTGTAATCAGTTGGTATATTTGTTTAAATGATACAACATATTCATGCAATGATTACATCCAGTCATAATAATTAAAATAGAAAAATCAGTATTTTTATAAAAAAATATTTGATTTTTTTATGATTAATTGACATTTAAAAAAAAATTAAGAATTGCATTTTCATACTCACAATGTGGAGAAATTCAACACTACAACATATCATTGCATTGTATTCATTTGAACTAAATGGTGCAGTTTATACATATTTATGTACCGGTGTGTTGTATACATATTTATGCACCTATGTGGTTTATACATATTTATGCATTGGTGCGATATAACTATAATAAAAGCATGGGTGCTCATAACAACAACAAATGCATTGCTTCCTTCACAAGAAATTATGATGTGAAATTTGTTATACACATCAGTGCTTTTACATATGAAGTACGCATTAGGGCTTCATAACATATACAATACACATTGGTGTGTATCTTAAATGTAGCGCAGTGATGTGTATATTGATATAAATTCCTTAGTGATTTTAGTATCTAAAATAAAAAGTGAGACAATTAAAATATGTAATGTGTATCAGTGCTTAGTGTTGGTATTTTAGGGTATCTGTGTGTATCAATACATTGTGCACTAGTGCATTATAAACATACGTATATCATTGATTCACTTTATCATCTTAATATCACCATGAAAAAACCTCCACTAGAACCTACAGCCACCCAAAATTTTTAGTTATAGCGAAAATATGTTAAAACCTCCACTACCAATAGAAAAGGTTTTTTTGATAATTTTTCCTAATTTTGTAACACTAAAAACCTCCACTAGATGGTGTTTTCCTTGTAGTGGAAATTTTTTTGGCACAAGCTTCTAGGAGTATTTGTCTTTGAAAGAGGTCTACTAATAGGGTTGGAGATGAAGGAACACATGATCCCTTACTTCAAAGAATTCTTAGAGTGATGTTGATTTGCCTATTGCCTCATTTAGTTTCTAGCCAAAACCATATGGTCCTTAAGTGTGCAGAGAATGATTGCTCTATTGTTAACTATGCAATCCACTTCCTAAACCTGGGATGAATTTGGTAAATATGAATATCAAATTGAAAGATATTTTGGTGGCACTATGATAAGTGGTTTTGTATCACCATTCAACAAGGGATAACTAGTAAACCCATTGTGGTATTGGTCCCCTACAAATACCATAAGTGGGTTTCCAAAAATTTGTTGACCACTTTTTTTTAACCTTTTTAATGAATGATAATCAATGCTCATGTTCAATTGTGTGCCTTGGAGTTTAAAAAAGTCTTGCTAGAATTTGTTGGTGAAGGTGGGAACATGATCCAACACAATGGAAGTGGGCATGCCATGTAGCTTAATTTTTTTATCAATGAAGACTTGGGAAACTATGGAGGGCTTAAATGGGTGAGGTAAGGAACAAGATTAAACATATTTGAAGAAGTGGTCAACTGTTGATACTAAGAGGGGGGTGAATTAGTATCAAGTACAATTTAAAACATTTTTCAACTTATAATTAAACCATTCAATTATATCCAATGAGAAATGAACAATGGTATAAGAGTTACACCAATACACCACAATACACCATGCACAATATATGAGAAATAATCAATAGTTTTTGCTCAAGGGAAGTAATGACTTCCAAAGGTAGCTACAGCTTCCAAATGTAAAGGGAGGGATAAAACTCCAAAAGGAAGATACAATCCTCCAATATCAAGAGAGATCTGAAATCTCTATCCTTGCCCCTTCCTTCCACCCAAGCATATGTGAGAGATAACAAAACTTTATTCAATTCTGGTCTGTTCAGAAGACCCAACTTGTACAGCATGCCCCGCGCTCAATATTTAACATCTGATTCTGAAACTCACTCACAAGAAACTAAAGTCCGTACTCTTTCCAATGGAAGTGGTCCCACTGCATTTGGAGTCTGTATGAAAAAGTTATGACTGTTTTACCCGGAACACCTGTTTTTTGACTAGTTTCAGGACTGGTCACAAACCCTATATTCCACA
>ML777564.1:2398434-2453130 GCA_009831015.1 Picea engelmannii | reverse complement strand
AAGAGAATGATGTATACTATCCATCCATGGGTGTTGTATCTTCATTTTCATTTTTCTTCATGTCCAAATAACTTCATCAATATTCTGGTCCAAAACCCATGACTAGGGTTGACATCAATGACAACAACCAATCTTCCAACAGTCAACTACCAATGTGATGACCAATTTATTGTTAGTTTTTGGAATTCCCATTATAAAATACATGGAAATGCCATTCTAAATAACAGTTAGGATCAATAGTGGTTGCAATGCCATAGGAGTCTTCATTGTTTCACCCTTGTTTCATTAACAAGCTTCATATTCAGTGAAAAAAGTATGGATTCCAATTTTTATGCCTTCCTAAAAGAAAGAGTGCGTAGCTCATTCATAAGTTTTTTGAAATATAGAATGACCTGTTATAGGGATGAATACACCTCCTCTAAAAGCCTCAATTTTAAAGCGTCAAACTCTTGTCAACACTCCTTTCTTAGTTATAAGGGAGCGTTGTAAATGGCATGTGCTCAATGTTGGGAGAGCGTTGAAGTGGTTAGAGGAGATTACAACTAGCCCACCTTATTCTAAGGGTCAGTTCTGAGAGGATGAGGTTAGTTTGGGTCAAGGATTCAAGTCATATCTCACGACTCCATCATAGGAAAACTCAATATCCATGAGATAAGCCAAATCCCAACTTATGGAGCTAAATCCTCAACCATCTCCCAAAATAATCCATGGTGGTTAAGCCTCCAACTCCTAGATAATGAGGGCATTATAAGGTGAAAAGGGGAGAGGGTAGTTCATAGCATCATATCTATCATCTGGTAATGTATGAAGGTGCTGAAAAGGAGAAGTTTGGAGGAACGCTAGCACAACATCACAAGGTTGCAAGTTTTTCCATGTTTTCCATTATTAATATGAAACTTTTCCTTCTTTACCTGTTAGATATTCTTCCCTTTATTCGTCCATGCCTAGTGAAATTTGTGATGCTAGTAACCAGACAACTAAGAATGAGAAGAATAAGGAGAAGCACAATAAACAATGGGGCAATCATCCAACTATTGTTGATCATGTTGGGAGTGTTGATAATGTTGAGAAGCCTAAGAACATAGGTCACAAAGCCAAGTTCCCTTGTAGGATTTGTAAGGTGATCACCTTCTTAACCATTTCCCTGGTATTCCAAAGGTTTTAGAAAGTGTGGTCCCTGGGTTCCCAACAACCTGTGTCACTAGCCTCTACAGGTCATGCTAGTGACAGTTCGTCGATCAGTGATAATAAGGTTGGGGGTAGAAAAGGTAAAGTCAAGTTTCCTTGTAAGTTATGAAAGGGACGTCATCGGACTTAACATTTCCCTTGTATATAGGAGGCTTCACAATTGTTGGAAGATAGTGGCGTTTCCCAACAACAACCTTTAGTTGCTTCCCAATAGTCCTCCCCTACCCAAGCTCTGGTTGATGAAGTGGTCAATACGATTCGATCTTCGGTTGACCCCACTCTTCCCTTGGAGAGAAAATTGAATACCATTGATGTTTTCTTTGTTAGTTTATATTGTTCTGGACAAGGGGACATCCCGACTATTTCAACAGAACCCCCTCAAAGTATTGAGGTCATTTCCTTTGATTGGAACACTCTATCAAAACCTGGTCTTCCTTCTAGTATCCCTTTCCAGATAATTTGCAAGTTGTTGATAAGTACATATATCACACTATCATATATGAAGGGGATTCTATTAGTATTTTATCCTCAATTTCTTGCCAAGCGTTAGGTTCTCCTGATCTTGTGCCAACCACTAATCATCTACTGGATTTTAATAGAAGACCTAGTGAACCTTTAGGGATCCTTCCTTAGTTTCCCATCACCTTAGGAGGGAAAATTGTTTATATTGATGTCATGGTGGTCCAAGACCCCTTGAATTTTAATTTTGTTCTTAGACGAGACTATGTCTATACTATGAAAGTTGTAGTCTCCACACTCTTTTGAGTGATTCATTTTCCCCATGATGGGAGCATAGTGACCATTGATCATCTTTTGTTTGTTTGTCCTGATCATTGTATGATTGTTGACCATATTACTTCCCTGAATGTTCCTTACATTCAAGTGGTTTCTCCGACGCCACAAGTCAATTATGTGGCATTATCTCTTGTGCCTTCAATTTCTAATGAGAAGGATCCTCTCGTTGTATTCTCATCTTCTTTGGATTTAGATCTGGCAGTTGACATGGTAATTCCTTCGCTAGGGACATTGGAGCTTGTTCTCCCCCCTGTTGATTTGAATGAGTTTCTTGACATGTATTCTTTCTAGAGCATCGTTCTTCCATCTGATGAAGACCTCTTGGAAGACAGGGTCAAGGTCCATGAGCATAGTTCATTTTCTATGTCAAGCTCGTTAAAAAATGAAACAGACAACCATGAGCATAGTTCATTTTCTATGTCAAGCTCATTAAAAAATGAAACAAACAACCATGAGCATAGTTCATTTTCTATGTCAAGCTCGTTAAAAAATGAAACAAATGAGCATTATTCTCTTTCTGTGTCAAGCTCGTTAAAAAATGAAACAAATAACCATGAGCATAGTTCATTTTCTGTGTCAAGCTCATTAAAGAACGAAATAGATATCTATGAGCATAGTTCATTGTATGTGTCAAGCTCGTTAAAAAATGAAGCAGACCCCCCTCCAATTGAGTTGAGTCTTCTACTAGATCTAGTACTTGAACCTTCATTTCCTCCACCTGTGTCAGTTGATCCTCTTTCTTCCTCCCTCTCTGGTGAACCTATTCCTATTAGTATCCAGGAGTCTAATTGGGTGTAAAAGAAGAGTCGACGAATGAAACGAAGCTTGGGGGGGCATGTCTTCATCCTCTGGACATCATGTTGGAGTTAAGCCGCTAGATTTTGTCAATCATGCTGGGGGAAAAGTACCAACCTATGGACATCATGTTGGGAAGAAAACCTGCTAATGGGTATCACTTGAGCATAGTTCATTTTTGGTTTCAAGCTCATTTAAAAATGAAACCAACCATAGTTTATTTTCTAGTTTCAAGCTCACATAAAAATGAAACCAACCACGATAATAATTTATTTTCTAGTTTCAAGATCATGTAAAAATGAAACGAACCTTGAGCATAGTTTATTTTATAGTTTCAAGCTCGCATAAAAATGAAAACAACCTCGAGCATGGTTTATTTTCTAGTTTCAAGGTCGCATAAAAATGAAACCAACCCCGAGCATAGTTTATTTTCTAGTTTCAAGCTCGCGTAAAAATGAAACCAACTCCGAGCACAATTTGATTTTCGGTTTCAAGATCATGTAAAAATGAAACCAACCTTGAGCACAACTTTATCCTCTGTTTCAAGCTCATGTAAAATTGAAGCAAACACCATGAGAACAATTTTATTCTTTGTTTAAAGCTCGTGTAAAAATGAAGCAGACACTTCGAGCACAGTTTCATTCTTTGTTTCAAGCTCGTTAAAAAAATGAACTCTTTGGAGTCTCCTTTAAGTTCTTTTCAGAATCTCTACACATGAAAAGATTGTCGAGCAAGATTGTTTCCTTTCACACTCGTTAAATGGAATTGAAAGGGCATCTATTCGATGTAAGTTTAACCCTTTTCAGACCAGATAGACTAATTACAAAAAAGGAACACTCTAGTCAACCTCGACTAGAAGAGTTTTTCCTTGTATTCTTTTATACTTTTTCGGGCTTGGGAGACTAAATGTACGAAAAAAAGAAACCCTAGAGTCTTCTTTAAGTTCTTTTTAGAATCTATAAACATGAAAAGACTGCGAGTTTATCTTCTCTGGGCTTGTAAAATTATACAGTGAAGGACCCATATGCGATTGAACCCCTCCTTCAGGTTCATTAAACATGTGATGAGGGACTTGTCGAAGATGAGATATACCGAGCATTTGTTATCCTCCTAAATCTCATTTAAAAAGAAAGAGGTACTTGTCGTTCATGGTGTGGGGGCGGGGAATTTGAGGGAAGTGGGTCAGTTTTTTGGAAAGCATTATGGCAGTTGTTTGTTGTTGCCTTTGAACATGGCACATGTTTGCGTCTTGTCTTAAATTTAGGTAATCATCTTGTCTATGAGTCATACCAATCATATGAGTCGTTATACTCCTTAGGCCCATCCGAAGAGTGCCCCAGCTATCGTCTCACTATTTTTTGGTCCATCTCTCATCAGGTCAATGCTTCCAAATCATTTGTCATGCCTCACAATGTTCAAGGGAAGTTTTATCCCAACTCAACCACTTTGTAGTACTACCAACCTTCATCCTTGTGTCAGTTTGTACTTATTTGATCCATCATCTCATATCACTTTCCTTTGTCAATTTCGTGTAGATGATGGGGGATACATCATGGCCCTCCTTCAATGAGTTTGTTCTTGTCGACTTCAACACATTATCTAGAAATTAGACTTAGAAATCAATCAGTACATTGGAACCTGCATAGGTTTCCTCAATTTCGATAGTAGGCTTACATCATTGGACTATGATCGAATGATTGCATGAATGTTTGACTTGATCTTATTAGTTCACATTCATTGGAATGTACTAGGGTACCTTGGAAGTCATTTTCATCATTGGTGATTTCCCTCACACTTGTTAATGGTATACATCAATGACCGATAATCAAGTGGTTTCTACCATGTTTGACATCACGACATATATTCACATGGTTAGAATCATACCATTTCAGGATCAGGACAGAGACCCTGGGAACCCCTTAGGTGCTTTGTTACGTGTCTTCCCTGGGTTGCGATGGAGATTATTTGAGTACTTAGTAGATTCCATTATGGTCATCATGTTGGCAATCTCACTGAAATGTATATTGTCACATAGATCCACTTTGTATTGGTCTGTGGGTATGTTTTTATCATTTTGTAGCTCCTATGTGTATTATTTCATGGCTACGACCTGATTGAGTCATGGAGGTATGGATCCATGTTTTATATTTGGTGTCCATATCCTTAGTTAGTGCTTCCATGGATCCAAAGTGTATTGGTTGGCGGTCATGGTTTGAGTCAGTTTATACCTAGCATGGGTATGTCTACCTCAGGGATGAATCATGTATATATTGTTTGATGTTTGTTTGCATCTTCCCTCCAACTCTCCTATTCCAGCACCCTGGCACATATATTTTTGTAAGACTTTTCAGCCATCAGTTTCTCTTCTAACCTCACACTCTAGGGGGAATCTGTTACACACCAAATTCCCACACTACTAAGTGTTTCACTTATGTATCACATTCTACTAAGTGTCACACTTATCTATCACTTATGTATCACATTCTACTAAGTGTCTATTTGTCGTAAGTGTCACATCTCACCATGAGAAAGTGTATGTCATAATCCCTAGACAAATTGAAGAAGAAACCCATCACGAGAAGGTCGAAATAATGTCTTTTACCTTGATATGTCTACCATGTTTGAATGTCAACACTCCCCTACCCATGTATAGGGAGCTTCAAACTCTTGTCAACACTCCTTGCTCAGTTATAACAGAGTGTTTTCAATGCCATGTGCTCAGTGTTGGGGGAGCATTGAAGTGGTTAGAGGAGGTTACAACTAGCCCACCTTATTATAAGGGTCAGTTTTGAGAGGATGAGTTTGGGTCAAGGATTCAAGTCATATCTCGTGGCTCCATCTTAGGCAAACTCAACATCCATAAGATAATCCAAATCCGAACTTATGGAGCTAAATCCTCAACCATTTCCCAAAATAATCCATGGTGGTTAAGCCTCCAACTCCTATATAATGAGGGCATTCTAAGGTGAAAGGGGGAGAGGGTAGTTCATAACATCATACCTATCATCTGGTAATGCACGCAGGGGCTAGAAAGGATAAGTTTGGAGGAACGCTAACAAAAAATCACAAGGTTGTAAGTTTTTCCATGTTTTCCATTATTAATATGAAACTTGGCCTATTCCCTTAATTGTATCTTGTTCATATCATTGCATGAATGTTTGTCTTTGTTTATATTCTGCATAGATAGATTTACTATTATCTAACGATATATAGTATCATAAGAGAGTTGTCCCATCTCTTGTAGGAGGTGCTTCCACATCAGAAGCTTGGAGATCAAGTTTAACAGTTGGAGCAGCAAGGACAACCTATAGGAAATAGGTAAGCCATCTGTCTCTCTCTCTATCTTTCTCTTCTAATTTCATGCACGAAAATAGAGAATGGGTTAAAAGGGGGAAAGTTAGTGTCTTTTTGTTTTACTTCTATCTTGGATTGAAGGAAACTTGATCCAAGGGGGATTTCACATATTTGCAGGGGGGGATTCACCACAACAATTGTGCAATAGAAAAATACACCCTTCATATGCCACAAGATATCATGTTGCCAAGTATATCCCTTAGGGGGGTTGGGTTCTTCTTGAAGTCTTTGGATGTGTTGAACCACTATTTCATTAGCTAACCATTATTAGTGGGCCACCGTAAGCTAATTTGGTATTGTTAAGGATAAAGTCAAGAGAGATCCTTCCTTCTCATATTCTCTAGACAAGGAATCGACTGACACCTTCTATTTTCCCTTCTTGTGGATGATCTCATAATCATACCCTAACATCTTAGTGACTCACTTGTGTTGTTCTAGTGATGACAACCTATGTTCCAAACAATAATTAAAACTATGATGGTCTACCTCGATTTGGAAGCTCCTCCCAAGGAGGTTCAAACAACAAGTATTAATTGCATGGAGGATGGCTATCATTTTTTTCTCATAGGTGGACTTACCTATTTTTTTGTCACATAATTGTTTATTGGTGAATTCGAATGGGTGCCCCTCTTGAATAAACATTGCTCCAAGACCTCTACCCAAGGTATCACATTCCAATCAAAAGTCTTGTGATATTATACACAACTAAGATGGGCATAATACACATGGCTTCCTTTAAACTTAAAAAAAAACTACTATATGGAATCTTTCCATTCAAAGGATTTCCTTTTTAGAAAGGCAGTTAATGGGGTGGCAATTTTCCTATAATTCTTCATAAATTTTGTATAGTAGCTTGTAAGTCTTAAAAAACCATGTAGTATTTTCATAATCTTGGGGCATGGACAATCCTTAATAGACTTAATTGTCTTGGGATCCACTCATATGTCATCCTAACTAACTATCTAAACCAAGTACTCCACTTTGGAAGCACCAAAGTGCATTGGGGACATTTGAGGAACAACTAGTTATCCCAAACTAGTTAGAGGGATTTATCAACATGCTCCACATGTGCTTTGTAGGTTTTTCTATAAATTTGTATATCATCAAAGAATACTAGCACAAAATTGTCTACCTCCTACATTCAGATTTGGTGGTACCCCAAGTGAAGGTCCAATTTAGTGAAGAAATTGGCCCCATGAAGTTCATCCAAGAGATCAACACTGGCATGGATAAAAAAATTTGTCTTTAATAGTCAACTTATTAACAACACAAAAGTAGGGACACATGCACTAGTTGCCTTATTTATTCAATACAATCACTATTAGGGATGAGTAAGAGTTAGTACTAGGACAAATGATGTCAACCTCCAACAATTCCTGAATAGTCTCTTCTTTTTCATTATTTTATGCAAGAGGGTATCAATAAAGATGCACATTGGATGGTTGAATACCTGGAATGAGTGGAATACCATGATATTGCTCACCGTGTGAAGGGGGTAGGCCATGAGGTGTTTCAAATACATGTTGATGCTTAGTTAGGACCAATTTCAAATTAGGGTGAACTCCCTATAAGAGGTTGTCCAAAAATTGGATGGCATTGAATTGGGAAATAACGTAGAGCAACCTTTCTTCAAAATCTTTTCCATATGGTGATAACTAATCATTTCTAAGGAGTCAAACCTGAGCCCCTTGAGGGTATGTTTATGGCCCTACTTCATGAAGCTCATGTATACTTCCTTGAAATCCATGGTACTCAACCCAATGTTATAATCATTGTGCTTTGGGAACTAAATCACAATTTCCCAATTCAATACCGAACATGTTGGATTTAATTTGATAGTCCCTCATTTAAAGTTTCACATTCCCACACTTTCCTCCACATTTGAAAATTGTTCACTGCATGGACACAATAATGGGTTTCTTTTTCCATTTTCTAATGAATACAAATTTGGGGGTTGCCACTATCAATTAAAACAATTACCTTTTTCGTGTTGATTGATGTAGCCAAACAACTTCACAGTATGGGGAGCTAAAATTGTTAATAAAGCATGGAGGGAAATTTGGGGTTCCTCACAAGGAGGCTCTAGGGTGGTTTCTTCTCGAGGGGGCGGTGTAGTATCTGCTAAATCTAGCTGAGGTGTGGCTTCCTCAAAAATAAATTTAGACTACTTAGAGTGGGGCTACATTAATTTGAAATAATTTTGTTCCTTACATTTATTCCCTTTGAAATACTTGTCTTCATAGTGGTAACTAAGTTTGAGGTGTTTCCATTTTTGCAGCTTCTTGCTAGGTCAACTTGTGGACCCTCAAGAGTTGGGGGGTGGACGGGGTGGTTGTAGATACCAAAGGGGTGTTTGGACAATTAAGAAAATGTTTTTTGGGGGGTTGTGCATTGAACAACACATATGCTTATTTTTCTTGTTGTGAGGCCTCCAACTAAGTAGTTGGGCGAGCCATCATAACCTATGCTATAATCTCCTCCTCTAGACCATGGATAAAATATTATTTGAATTGAGAAATGGTCATGCCTTCTATGTGGATTGCTAATTTCTTAAAGACAATTATAAAGTCTTCAACTGCACCTGTTTGGCATAACTTGGTTAACCACCCCAAATAATGAGTGTTTGTCTCAAAATTAGCATAGATAGCTTTCACAAATTGGTTCCAATCAAGGTACCCCCCATAGGATTTCTTATGCCATTGCCACCATTTCCATATTTCCATATCCAAGTATAACACACCCACTCTCAATTCATCAAGTCATCAATAATACCTTGGAAGGAGAAATAATGTTCCATATAGGTAACCCAACTTGTTGGATTTGAACCATCAAATTTGTTTAGATATACTTTTAGGAGATCTATGACACACATTATGTTGATTATCCTAAAATTGTGGCCATGTCTGATACCCAACTTCGTTGGATTATTCAACCTCATTTGTCTACTCTTGCAAATCTTGTTGACATTCTTTTCATTTGGCCAACATAGAAGGGTGGGTTATAATCTCTTGAATGTCATTTTGGAGGTTGTTGACCTTAACTTCCAGGAGGTCAATCTTGTTGACCTTAGCTTCCAGGGGGTCAATCTTGTTGACCTTAACATCCAGGAGGTCAATCTTGTTGACCTTAGCTTCCAGGGGGTCAATCTTGTTGACCTTAACTTCCAGGAGGTCAATCTTCAAATCCATCTTTGTGCGTAGATTAGTAAGTTGGTTGATTGTGGTTTCTAAAGTGTTGACCCTACTCTCCATGGTAACATTTCTAGTGGTTGTTATGGGCTTGTGGGTTCACCCACAAGTTTATTCAAGAGGTATGCCAATGCAATCAAATCTATGTAAGGAGGATTTTGACATAGGTTACCAACAACATGATGGTCAAGTCCACAAAAAAAGGTTACTTTAGAGCTATACCAATGTGATCAATGTTGTACAATGATTTTTTTGAGGTAGGTCTTTTGCAATGGTACAAGCTAACCCCATACCTTTTTTTTAAAACTTCGGTAGGAGTATTATTGTACGAGTATTATTGTGCTAATGAATTTCTCAAATTCTTGAAATTTTAGCAAACTTGTTTTTTTAGTTTCCCGTACTACAAAGGCTAGGGTTTGCAAGGACTTAAGAAAAAGGGAGTGTCAAGTGTTATAGATATTTGATATACCTAAGGGTTTCCAACAATAATACTTGATTGGATCTTTCACAATACCAACTAAGGAGGATATGCCATACACTTAACCATACTACTTGATTCCCTAATACACAAGAATGATCTCCCCTAGTTCCATCTTTGTCACTATATAAAAAATATGACCAAGAGGCTTATGTAAGGCTAGTTTTAGGTGCACATAAGGGGATTCCAATATACCCAAAGGTACGTGGAAGTGCAAATCCATATGAAAATTATGTTTAATGTGATACTACTCATCAAGATACCAACATAGGTGCACAAGGGTGTCTAACCAACTACCTCCACTTGTATTCCCTATGTGTATGCTTCCCTACATGTCTTTAGCCCTTTTTTTTTCTAAAGTTAGGGCTCGTGTTGGAATAAGAAAGGGTTCTGATACCACTTATAATGTACTTAACCAATAAGAATACTGATTATTGAGCAACTATTCAAGAAATATAAACTGCAAAAAAGTAAATAAGAGAGACAATTATATAGAACTAGTAGAATATAACCCTTGTATTGGTAAGCTAGAAAAGAAAGAGCAATGTTCACAAGTCTCTTCCAATGGAGAACGTCCTTTGAATAGAGCTCCAATACAATAACAATACTTGGCATCCATTATGTAGCATATTATCTCTATAATTAGTTTCTCTCCTAACTACTTGTGGTCCCATATATGAGTACCAACCACTTAGAAGCCTTATTTAATAAAAACGACTCTTTTACATTGAGTAAGTAACTATTGACTACCTAATGGGCCTTATTTAAAGAAAACGGCCTTGTACAATAATTAACTAACTCTTAAGTACTCCAAAGTAGGGAGGTTAGGGCAAGACCCTAATATTTTATATGAACAACTATCAAGTAAGGCCAACAATAGAATTTGGCCCTACACATCGTTGAGGCCATAGGAGAAGTTATGTAATATGAGAAAAAAAGGTTATGGATGCATCCATGGAACCTACACATATTATAAGTGATAATTAAATAGTTTGGTGGGTCTCAAAGAAGTCTTATGAAGGTAGAGAAGACAAAGAACCCATAATCTCCTTGGACCCAAAATATTTATAAAACCCATTCGAACATATTTCTTTTTTTTTTTAAATAAAAAAGTAGAACCTGCTATATTAGATAACCAAAACTCTTACAGAGTGTACAAAAATGTGGGTCTGAAACCACCCAAAATGCTGCCGATTATCAGAAACCAGCATATATAGAGGGCGAGTAGCAATAGCATGAGAATCTTAAAAACAGAGTGGCATCTGTCCTGCTCGTAGGAAACCAGGACAGATGCAAAATGTCTAAATACATATAAAATAGTGAAGTAATAAAGTTGGGAACTAGGAAGACATATAAAACTAGGAACTGAAATAGCATAAGAAACCTAGATGCCTGGTGACCTGTCATCCTCGCTATTCTGCCTCGTGGTCCCTGCCAGGATGGAAAAAGCTTGCGCGCAGAGGGGACATTTCCGCTTGGCAGGCGCATTGGAGAACGCGTCAAAGAGCATGTCCATGCATTGGCCCATGAGGAGAGCCCGATGTTCCAGATCCGACAGGTGCCCACAGATGTCAAACAAAAGAGCCAGGTGTTCATCCCGGATGAGTGAGCCATGCAAGTTGCCACCCCCGTCCATCGTCGCTTCAGAGCCCCCTTCGAACGCCATCTGCTCCACCACAGCCGTCGCACCCTTCGAGCCTTCATCGAACGCCTGTGCGCCAAGGCAGCTGCAAATTTCGTCACCAGGCCAGGGAATTTCCTCCACGATACAGCTGGGTGTATCATCTAACAGGGTCGGAGTGAGCTTGCAGGCTTCCAGATGGGTCGCCACTCGAGTCTTCTCGCAAATTGACGGGTCTTCCATAGACAAGTCTTTAAGGGACGGGTCTTCCACGATAATACAAGGGGGAAACTCCTCCTCAGAACCGGAATTCTGCAGTGCTCTCGGTGCCTTTCCTTTGACGTCGCGACTGCATCCCACACCAGGCTCATCTATGGTGGCAAGTCGCGCCATTCTTTCTGCCCTGGCCCTCTGTCTTAGAATGGACGTCGCTAGTGCCAAGGCCTTCTCCAACTGATCCTTGCGACGCCTCTGCGCCTTTTGCGCCTCCCAGGCTGCGCCACGACGAGGTGTTCCTCGCTTCCTGGCCATGGAAAAGGAGCAGGGCAATTGCGGATTAAGCGTGCTCTGTCTCGAGGTGGTCGGAGAGAGATACAACGGAAATGCTGGACCGCCCCCGAGCCCCCGGGTAAAATGCAGAATGCAGAGCTGCACTAGAACGTCACGGTATACACTAGGCGTGAATAGAATTGGGCTGCTCCAGAGCATCCAGACAGAGCTCGGAGCCGAGGTGAAAGCCAAATAAACGAGAGCCGAAGTCATCCTCCCACCTATAGCCTTTGCCATCCCGTAAACACTGCAATCGTAAATGCTCGTGCGAGGGAGAGGTCCCTCCGTCCTGCCCCTGCAACTATGGCCGTCCTTCATGATAAATACTGGCGCGTGGGTAGCAGTTAACGACATTTATGCCATGGCCTAGTGCAAATCCACCTATGGCTTCTAAACTACGTGTCACCCCATCCGGGGCTCGAACATATTTCAAGTCCAAGGGTTGAGTACAATATTTCAATAAAAGGGAGGACGCAACATGGCTTAGCCACTTATACTAGTGCCACATATTAGAACTTAGAGAAAGCACCTATCTTGTGAGATGAATTTTTGTTGATGTAATACTACCATGTGGTAGGATATGAGTAGTTCATGTGATGTCGCATCCACAATGTTGACTTCATCATGTTAACGTGGTTGTTTGAACTTGACACCTTCATTACTATCATAAGAATCATGTGCATATCACTCTACCTTCCATGCACAACCCTTCAATGCCCTTTGGTGCATCACTCATCATGTGCACTCATTGGACTCCTATCTCTTATGTATTGCTCTATTGTACACATATCACTTCCACGTGCGTCTATAAGTCTTCCTTGTCGCCTATAAGCCCAAAAGGGATTTTTTTTGGGGTACAGACTTGGTGATTGAACCAAGAGATGCATTATGCACCTTAGTGTGGGGAAAATGTATCACAAGTGAGTGAGTGAGTGTAACATTGATGCCATGTCGGTATTTCATATATATATATGTGTGTGTGTGTGTGTGTAGTTCAAATCAAGAGGGGGTAGGGGATGTACACCTCTGTAAACTTTAGCAGTCAAATCACTCCATGGAGAGGGTCCTTTGTCCCACAAACAAGGGGGTCTTGTACACCATTTTTTTTATTATTATTATATATATTGCAAAAACTTGAGGAGATGTTTACATAAAAATCCATTTTAAAGTGGACTTTAAAGTGTAAACATTTTCTCAAATTTTTGCAATATAAAAAATGCCTCCTTGTCAAGAAACTCTATTTTTCAATACTTGATAAATCCAAAATTCAAATAGTTTACCATCTAAGACCAGTTTTAAACAACAATATCAAATTGTTTATATACCACTAAATTTGAAACCAAATGCTGCTCCTTTTATATATATGTGTGCTAGCCAAATTTAAAACCAACATGTTAAAAATGTAGGATTGAAGAAAATAATCTCATCTTGGATTGTGTGGTACAATAAGAACCCTTTTCAAGTTTAAGCCTCAAAGCCATTATGTGAAAACAAGGAACTCAACCATAAACCCAATGCAACATTTCAAATTAAATGCCATCATTGTATGGAGAGATGATGTACCCTATGTGAAAACAAGGATCTCAACCATAAACCCAATGCAACATTTCAAGTTGAATGCCATCATTGTATGGAGAGATGATGTATCCTATGCTGAAATGAGGGAAAGTTCATCATAAGTAAGGAGGTTGAGGCAAGACATAGAGGCAGGGGTGGGGTTGGCCTAAGTCCCTCCAAAACTACATGACAAGCCTGCCATCAAGCTCGATGAGAAGCAATGATTCCCATGCAGGGCATGGAAAAGAGATAAAGATACATGGAGATACGCAATAAACAAGTTAAAGGTTTTCCAACAACCACCATCATCACAACGAGGACCAACCATTATTTTGCTGTTTTTTAAAATGGGTTTGGGAGTACTAACCCTATCTCCACATGCACACATTCCTTCCTTTCTCCAAAACCAATACAGATCTAACCATTATAAGCCCAAACACATGTTCAAATTTGGAAACCCTAACCCTATAAATATTCTCATTCCCATGGAGAACTTGGTGCGTCCCATAAAATAAGAGGGATTCGCCATTCTCAAGAGCCTTGGTCTGGGAACAACAGACAGGACAGGGAGCAGAGAAGGAGGATTGCAAGTTTTCTATATTCTATGGGCGGGGAACAAGGAGATTTTCTATATCCTCAGGGAGACACAGAAGAAATTATTAGATTGGGGGGCTGATTTTTACGATGATATTTTAACTTGTGACAACACAGAGCGACGGGGTTCGTTTTGATTTTTTTCGGCCGGTGGTGGGACTCTCAAAATATCCGTATCTTTTTTTCGAAACGGCGGGTGGGATCACTTCCTCGCAAAGTTAAATATCAGGAGGGCAGGCTGCTCATTTTCTCTGACGCTCTCAGATTGACTGCACGATGGTCGTATGACACCGACGGATGACGGATCCTGTTGTCGGATGGAGCGGGCAGCGACCCGGGTCGAATCCAATCCGGGTATCACGGTGGGACCGTAGTGTCTTATACTTTTCACAAGTTGGAAGTGATGAACAGATCTCTGAGAGTTACATATTTTAGATTAAAGGGTTAGGAGTTGTTTAATTGTTTTATGTTTTTTGTTTTTTGGCAGTAACATAAATTAGGGGACATTGGAGAAATTAGGGGAGCGCATCATCAAGTTGAACAGGAAAAAAGCTGAACTACTGAAATCAGTGTGTGAGGCTATCTGTCTACTTCTTCTTCTTCTAAATTTATAAAAAATCACAATTTTTTGTTGTTTAAATTGCATTTCTTAATATAGAAATCATTACAGCATGTTGAAAAACTAAAAAAAGCCCATCATCAAGTTGAACAGGAAAAAAGCTGAACTGCTGAAATCAGTGTGTGAGGCGGTCTGTCTACTTCTTCTTCTTCTAAATTTATAAAACATCACACTTTTTTGTTGTTTAAATTGCATTCCTTAATATAGAAATGATTACAGCATGTTGAAAAACTAAAAAAAGCGCATCATCAAGTTGAACAGGAAAAAAACTGAACTGCTGAAATCAGTGTGTGAGGCGGTCTGTCTACTTCTTCTTCTTCTAAATTTATAAAACATCACACTTTTTTGTTGTTTAAATTGTATTCCTTAATATAGAAATGATTACAGCATGTTGAAAAACTAAAAAAAGCGCATCATCAAGTTGAACAGGAAAAAAACTGAACTGCTGAAATCAGTGTGTGAGGCGGTCTGTCTACTTCTTCTTCTTCTAAATTTATAAAACATCACACTTTTTTGTTGTTTAAATTGTATTCCTTAATATAGAAATGATTACAGCATGTTGAAAAACTAAAAAAAGCGCATCATCAAGTTGAACAGGAAAAAAACTGAACTGCTGAAATCAGTGTGTGAGGCGGTCTGTCTACTTCTTCTTCTTCTAAATTTATAAAACATCACAATTTTTTGTTGTTTAAATTGCATTCCTTAATATAGAAATGATTACAGCATGTTGAAAAACTAAAAAAACTTTAGAATTATACAAATTTAACCATTAAAATATCCAAATTTAAATATACAAATCCAACAATATCTCCTGAAAATATGCCAGAAAAAAAATATCACATTCAAACTACAGCAAATGGTTTTATTAAACTATATATTATATTTAATGCAGTATTGTTTACTTAAAAATATTCGTCATAGGCCTGGGTGCACGGCTAAGAAGAGAAAGTAAGCTAAATTTTATATTGTCAGATTCTAAGTGAGAAAGCAAGCTAAATTTTTTATATTGTCTGATTCTAAGTAGGGGGAAAAGTTTCTGATAAGATTAAATAGGTTGGAAGAACATTTTAATGTAATAAATTAGTTGTTCATTAAAAAATTTTGATAATAAGAGTTTCAATTGATCACAGTTTCATAGCAGTTTCTCAAATCAAATAAAACTAACTGTTTAGGTTGGAAAATTTTCATAATAAAAAATAATTATTACAAAATTTTTAATATGGTTATAAAATGTTTAAAGTTGTTTTTGTTTAGTTAAGAGTTGTTTTGATATAAGAAAACAGGTGAAGGGTGTAAGATCTAAAATATTTAATAAGAGTGAAAGGCTGTTTCTTTAACAGGTTATTTTTGGTGATGTAGTTTTTCTTATATTGATGATGAGTCAGTGCATTGCGGAACAATATTCAATAATAACTATTCCAAAATTAATTGACAATTGAGTTATAATAAGTTTTCCCATTGTGTATAACATAACACCATAATATATTAATAACAATATACATCAAACAGATTTTTAATTAGAAATTTGAGAGAGCTTATCCTTCTCAGAGGTTCAATTTTCATAATGACATGAATAAAACTTATAATAAGTATGTTGTAATAACTTCAACCTATATATATTGAAAAGTTATCTTTAATTCAAAATTTAATAGAAAGAAAATTTCCACCAATGAAAAATAAAAATAAAAAACATACACATTGACAAGTACCAAGTTCCAAATAAGAACCCTTTCAAGTCAATGGTTCCAAACAAAAACCCTATATAGTCAAGGTTCCGAGCAAGTAATCTCCATGGTGGAGGTGGGCCTGCGCCCGAAGTGATGAAAACGAATCCGGTGGCTGGGCTGCGAGAGAATCTTCCATCAATCTGACTGGTTAGCTGACTACCTTTTGTCCTTTTTCCCGCTTCACAAACCACGATTCCACTCTATTCTATTCCATTCTTTCAGCTATATACTTCTCTTCTATCTGTTAAAAGTTAAATCTGCCCTGCCCTGCACTGCCCTGCCCTGCCTCCTGCTGCTGGAAGTGTGCCTTCGTTTCAGCAATTTTCCTGCGCTGGATCCAGCTGTTTAACGCGTTTCCTGCAGCCACAGCAAGGCCTTTGCTGTCGCATTAGCCCACCATATATATATTTAAGGCACTCCAGGCCACGGTACACAGACAGCTTGCTTTCTTTCTGTCTCGTCTATAAGACCTTGCGGCTCTTTGACTGATTGCAGAAATTTTATGATAATGTCCGGGTAAGATTTTAGTCTGTGAAACCTATGTGGGCTTTTTTTCAGCGATTTTTTTTGCAGATACCGGGGTGGGCTATATTGATGTATAAATTAATTGCTGTGACAGGAAGCAGTTTCTGAACCGGCTCTATGATGTGGGTGCGTTCAGAATCCGCAGCAGCTCTGGCTGTTCCTCCAGCATGATCAGGCACAGCTCAACCCAAGCAGGGTCAAGGTCTCTCTAAACTATTTTCCCTTTATTTATTTTTCTCTGTGCATTTGATTACTCTGCCAAGCTTGTAATTTGTTGCCTTGGGCTTAATTAAACACAGAACTAGTATTAGTCCTGCTAACTAGATGATGATGATCAGCAGCATCATCATCAGCTGCTGCTGAATGCCAGCAAGATATTTTTGTTTTATTGTTTTGGTGTTTGTGCCGACCAGCCCAATCTGCCCAGTGCTCGGCTGTCCAATTCAGAAATTGTCGATGCATGGGACTAGTTCTGGGCCAGTTCAAGTACAGAAGTGAGGGCCAGAACACACAATCTGTACAAATCTGAAGATCATCAATACTATAAAACAGGGAAAAGGGTGTCCTGTAATACGGAAAGTTACCGTCCTTGAGCGATCTGTTCTGTGCTCTGACTGATAAAAAGTGTTTCTTTTTTATATAATAATATAGTATCCTAATCCGAGGAGCAGAAAACTGGGAAAAAATTCATTTTTATGTCTGTAACTCTGGAATTACTTTACTCCTATAAATATCCACTTCAATTGCACGAGACCAATAGCCTCAATATATTGCAAATGCCAAATACACATAACAGAAATTGCCCATAGCTTCTGGACCTTTGGACTTTCAGAACGTTCCCATTTGATAGTGATTTGTTTGCTTGAGTTTGTCATAAGACTTCGCTAACCTCTGGATTTCCATAAGACTTCGCTAACCTCTGGATTTCCATAACGTTCTTATTATCTAGTGGTTTGTGGTTGGAGTTTGTTATGAGACTTCGTTACATTTTTTATTGGGGAATCGGCAACGCTTACCCGTGGTGCTTCGAACTGTGAGAACATTTTTTTTCAAATTTCTTTTCATTTACACGATACTTGTTAATGGATCACAAAAACGATCTATTTTTGTGAGAACTTTTTTTTTCAAATTTCTTTTCATTTACACGATATTTGTTAATAGATCTACTTTTGTGGATAACACTTCTGTGGATAACACAATACTTGTCAATTGATCTACATTTCTGTGGATAACATTTGTTAATCACACAACACTTGTCAATTGATCTACACCTTTACACAACACTTGTCAATCGATCTACACCTTTACAGATACACTTACCAATCGATCTACACCTCTGCCGATGAGACTAGACTTTGCCATGACACTTACCAATCGATCTACACCCATGACACTTACCAATCGATCTACACCTCTGCCGATGAGACTAGACTTTGCCTTTTTGGATGCTCTGGTGATGATGCTTCACTGTCTAGTGTGTGTTTACAATACTTCTGGAATTAACCTGTTACCATTGAGCCACTTATCTATTAATGGTGATTTGCTGGTGGAATCGATAATGGGTCTTTGTTACATCGACCTCACTGAATGCTGGGGTGATAATACCAAACTTTCTTGTATGTATGCTTTTAGAAGTGATTTGCTGATAGAATTGGTTATGATGTTTATATTCCATGCAGGCTGGAAGGCAAGGTAGCCTTGATAACTGGCGCAGCTAGCGGCATAGGGCGAGCCACAGCAAAAGAATTCATACAAAATGGTGCCAAAGTGATGATAGCAGACATCCAGGACGAGTTGGGCATGGAAGCAGCCAGAGAACTGGGACCGAACTCGGATTTCGTCCACTGCGATGTAACGCAAGAAGAGCAAGTAGAGGAGGCGGTGAACCACACCGTTTCCAAACACGGGCACCTGGATATCATGTACAACAATGCGGGTATCTCAGGGCCCCTGGTTTCCGACATAGCGGAGATAGACATGAAGGATTTCGATGACGTGATGAGTACAAACGTGAGGGGAATGGTTCTAGGGATGAAGCACGCAGCGAGAGTGATGGTGCCCAGAAACCGAGGCTGCATCCTGTGCACAGCCAGCATAGCCGGGCTCATAGGCGGAGTGGCTCCTCACCCCTATTCTGTTTCCAAGTTCGCAATCCCGGGTTTGGTTAAATCGGTGGCCGGTGAGCTCTGCAAGCATGGAATCCGCGTTAATTGCATCTCGCCTTATGCCATCGCAACTCCCTTTGCAACGGAGGGGCTTGAGCAGCTGTTTCCTGAATCCCGCCCAGAACACATCGCCATGTTCCTCGATTACTCAAACGAACTGAAAGGAGTTCGCTGCGAAGTTAAGGACATAGCCATGGCTGCCCTATACCTGGCTTCAGAGGATGGCAGATATATCACAGGGCACAACTTGGTTGTTGATGGTGGGTTCTCTGTCATGAAACGATTCAAATTGCCTCAGAGTAGTTGACATCATTGCCTCAGTTTGACATCTGTTCATTGCTCTACTTGTTAAACATCATTATCATGCATTTTTTCAATAATTGATATATAAGAGGAGACAGATACAACAGTGAAATATATATCATGGGATGAGATATATGTATTATGAGGGAGTATATATATATATATTTCATTTTATATATTAATCAATGAAAAATGTATGGTAAACAAAATTCAAATTATATCAAAAGATTAGTTGACATCATTGCCTCAGTTTGACATCTGTTCATTGCTCTACTTGTTAGACATCATGATCATGCATTTTTCCAATAATTGATATATAAGATGATACAGATACAACAATAAAATATATATTATGGGATGAGTTATATGTATTATGAGGGAGTATATATCAATAAAATATATATTATGGGATGAGTTATATGTATTATGAGGGAGTATATATCTCATATATAGAGAAGGTAAACATGGTAAAATATATATTTCATTTTGTATACTAATCAGTGAAAGAATGTATGCTAAACAAAATTTAGACAAAATTCAAATTATATCAAAAGATTTGAAATTTTAACAGTAATATTTGTAAAATTTATGACTGATTTTTCATGCACTATATATTATTACATTGTTTATGATTGTTTTTGACTTTTTAACTGATTGTTGGATTGGATTAGATTGAAACAAACATGAATGAAGGAATGTCCCAGTATTATTAACAATGTTTACCTTATGAGCAATGTTAACCCTCTGTAATTTGAGGATTGTCCCAATATTATTAACAATGTCTACCCTTTGTAATTTATTTAGTGAGATTTGTACAGTGTTGTGTAAATGAAGTTTATTTGATTTTATAAAACCATTTTTCATGACTTTTTTGTGATAATGATATATTAGTTCATGAAAAATTCAAACTATTTTTAATGGCTTTTTTATGACAATAATATATTATTGTGTAAATGAAGTTTATTTGATTTGATAAAACCATTTTTCATGACTTTTTTTTGTGACTGATATATTAATTCATGAAAAATGCAAACCATTTTTAATGGCTTTTTTTTTTGGGTGACAATGATATATTAATTGTAATTAGACTTTTTCATAAGCAATTGCAGATATTTATTTTAACAGGAAAGGCAAATTTGAATTCTTTTATCTACTCAAAATCTATGTAGAATTATAATGTACAATGGAAAAACAGGCTTATGAGTCATCATGTCCATAGAAAAGAGCCATAATTTACTTGAGTTTCTACTAATAAGACAAACTTAATTAATTTAAGTTGGACTTAGAAAAAGGCATGTAAAAGGACATAGAACAGACTTTCATTTAACCTGGACTACAAAAAGCGTGTGAAAAGGACACAGAACAGACTTTTTCATGTTCATAAAAGCACGAAAGTGAAGGATCTTAACAAGGAGTAAGTATGAAAGTTATTGACTGGATTCTTTGGTAGCTTGACATATTGCTTTTTTAATAGAATATTTGAGTTGATTTTTAATAATGAAATGAATTTTAATACATAAATAGGTTAAAATATGGATTAGTAAAAGTGATAAGTGAATAAGAATATGATATCTATTGTGAGAGAGAGGGTGGAAAAAGTCGAGAGTTATATTAAAGTGTAATAAAATGTGGAGAAGTAACAAGAAGTTAATTATTAGATAAGATAAAAAGTACTAGAAAGGGAATCGATGGATACATTTGGGAGAAGTGAAAGCAAAGTGTGAGGAATTAAAAAAAAAAAAAAAGTCTAAAGGAAAGGGTGAGAAGAAGAGGGATGAGGAGGGTCAAATTATGGTAAGAAAAGACTATTATGAAAGTTGAGGAAGAATTCAAAAAAATAAATAAAGAAAAGATGGAAATGAAGGAAAATAGAATAATAATGAAAGGGTTAGAAGAATATATAGAGAGGGGTAACAAAATAAACCCAAATAAGATAGAAATGTGAGGAGGAACTAAAATGGGAGAATGCAAATGTTATAGAGTGCCTCAAGCTAGGAGAAGGAAAACACAAAGGGTAAGCAAAAGGTAGGGGGTGAAGTTAAAAATAAAAAATAATTAGGGTTATTTTTAACAATTTTATAGGTAGTTAATGATAGGGTGTTACGATTCACTAAATTTTTAGTGATTTGCATGCTTAATGTTGTCGGGGTTCTTTTTAATCTCTACAACATCTCTAATAAGCATCATGGATTAGTGTTAAGTTTTGGCTAAAGTTTTAATTTGGGCAAAACATAAATGATGTTTGGTATGATTGTAATTGTTCTAGGCACATCCTTGTTGAAAACAACTTCAATGGCTTTTCCCTGGGCTTCTCCTTGTCGATGTCCCCTTTGGAAATGGTACCCTTCTCGACAACCCTCTTGTCAACAACCCCCTTGTTGATGATGTTTGTGTTGGCAAAGGTTCCTTTATCAACAACCCTCTTGTTCACAACCCCCCTATTGATGACCTCTTTGTTGATGACCCACTTGTTGAGAAACTCCTTGTTGACATTCTCCTTAGCGATGCCTCCCTTGTCGATATCCCCCTTGACGATTGGTCCCTTGTAGATGACCTCCTTATCGATGTACATCTTGTCAATGACCCCCTTGTTGAGGACCTCATTGTTGATCACCCTCTTGTCGATGACTTGCTTGGAGACACCGTCCTTGACAATGGCAACCTTGTTGATGGATCACTTGTTGATAGTTCCTTTGTTGAAGGACCATGTCTTATCAACCACTCTTCCATTGAAGAATGCCAACCTCCACCTAGACCATTACAATAACTACTTGCGAGCACATGCAACAATATGTAGCACATTGGGAGACAAACAACTAACTTTGGCTACATAACCAAATCACCTTCAACAACTAAAGATTCAAGTCGTCCTTGAGCATCAGAGTAGGCAACACGATTATAAGTTTCAAGTACACAAGTAAATAATGCAACGATGGCATGTTGCTTTTGACTTCAAGTTTGTCAACCAGAGGGAATATCATCGACATCAAGTCCAACGGAGTCAATTATCTTGACAACTCATCTGGGTAGATAAGAAACATGTGAACTGTTGTTCACTATAGAAGGTCGATAAAAAATCAGAACAATTTCAATCAATGAAGATGGCAAGCTAGTCGAAACAAATATCGACAGATTGATCGACTTAGATTGGTCGATGATCTAGTCGAAACATGAACAGAGTTCGACTATCCAGTCGAAGAATTGAATAATAGAACAAGAGAACTAGAGTCAGACACAACATCAAAGTGATCATCCTGTAGCAATCCAAAGGAGGCATTCAACAACTTGATGCCAAAGACTTCTCATCAAACCATATATTTCATCTGATAATGATTTTTCCTTTGACAGGATCAAACAGTCGATAGGATTTAGACTCTTCATAGTAGCCCATAATGATGCAAGCATGACTCTTTGCATCCAACTTCTTTATGCAATCATTGAAAATATGAGCCCAAGAAACACATCCAAACACACGAAGGTGGTGGGCTGAAGGATTCTTTCCAACCATCATTCGATTGGAGTCACAGAAGGAACAACTCAAGTCGAGATACGATTGAGTAGATAATTTGCACAATATACAACTTCATCCTAGAAGTGAGGAGGCATATCTTTGGCCTGCAAAAGACATCTAGCCATTTTGACTAACGTCAGATTCTTGCATTCTGCAACCCCATTCTACTGAGGTGTGTGAGGAACCGACCCTGCCAGTCAATATCAGATCAAACCAGGTATTCTTCAAAAGGTCTATTGACATACTTACCACCATTATCTGATCTCAAGCACTTGATGGGCTGGCCACATTGCTTTTCAGTAAAGGCTCAAAATTCTTTGAACTTTTCAAAGTCAAGATGCTTATTATTCAGAAAATAAACCCAAGTGAAACAAAAGAGATCATCAATGAAAGTCAAGATATACCTTGCACTTGCCAGAGAAGGTAGATTGATGAAACATACATCATTGTGAACCAACTCCAAGAGGTTCTATGCTCGCCACGCTTTGCTATAGTCTTAGTCATGCATTAGATCATTGTCACGTTGTTTTACATGGGATGAGATTCTTCCCATTCAAATTAGAGTTATTTACACTATTTTTTGAGAAGGTTCATGCCACTTAGCCAGTAGTACCCCACTTTCCTTCCAGGGCTATGTTTGATGCACATATGCGCATGTGGGAGTAGTTGATGCGCAAGAGGGGCCAATTCAAGTTTTCTATTTCTCTAGTTGGTAGGGATGTATGTGATTTATTGGCTAGTGAGGACAATCGTGTCCTCAATATTGCAGAGTACTTGTACGCGAGGATGGATTGGAAAGGATGTCCAAACATTCGATTTACAACAAATGAGAGAGGTAATATTATCATTATGTTTTGATAAATCTAGTTGCATATCTTTATGTCTTATTTAATGCACATGTAATTTATTGTAACTTTTTGTTTCAATTATCTTATTATTATTATCTATTGTTTTGCAAATATTTGCACATATGTTAGGAATGAGTCTCCCGAACATGAGGATAAGGCGATGGAGGAGGCAAAGGACCAACCTCCAATATAGAGACCCCACATGCCACGTAGGCCTGATTAGACAGTTCATATAGAGGTGGCGGATCAACTATGTGGTATCATGACTAGTCACAGAGTAGTACCCTCACCCGTTAGAGACATATTATAGGTACATGATATCTCTACGAAATGGAAGAGTTTGCCTCATCGAATGACATTGTTGATGTTTCATATTTTTGGTGTTGTCAACCTCATCGAGACATTGAGGGGTGATTCTCATTATCCCACTACATCTAGCTCATTAGTAGATCCATCCACATCCTCTACTCCACCGCATGGTCCTCCTCCTCCTCCTTTTGATTCTCCTCTACATGAGTCAGTTGCACCATCTACTGATCCTCTTGCTTCCCCTCTACATGTTTCTAAGCCTACATCCACATCTGATCCTCCTCCTCCTTCTCCTCCTCCTCTTGCTTCCCCTCCACATGTGTATGAACCTACATCCACGTCTGATCCTCCTCCTCCTGCTTCTCCTCCACCTGTGTCACCATATTCCACTGATCCTCCACCTCCTCCTCCACTTGTGTCACCATCCACCAATCCTTGTCTTTTTCCTAGTCCACATGTGTCATCATCCACTGATCCCCCTCCTCCTCCTCTTCCTCCACATGTGTCACAAGATTTTGATACTTTGGACACCATGTTCACATTGGGTACTGCTACACATCATGATGATATTGATAGAGAGACATTGGATAGAGCACTTTTGTTGACATTTATTTATGACATAGTTGTTCTTGATAAAGGCTCTACCTCTGGTAGCAGAGACATTGATGCACCTGGCTCTGGTGGTGGACCTAACTAGTCATGGTATTCATTGATATGTATATTCATTGTTTTATATTTGACTTGAAATCTATCAATGACATGTTTATTGAAGATTTTGTTGAGATGTATGTTTGACATGTATATTCATATGCATATCGCTCATGTATATCATGTTTTTCATATAATGTTGTGGTTGTTGTTGTTTGATTTATAAAATGCAGTATGAGTATGCTAATGACGAACATTGTTAACGATTACTTTGTTTTTAAGTGAAATTTAATATGTATCACTCATTTAAATTTACAGTTGACATATAATGTTTAGATTTACTTGTATGAAATCGTTTAATTTGGATTGTGATTGCAAAAAATTATAACCATTAATGCCATATAATGTTGAACTATTCTTCAAGGTGAATTGTTTGTTGTCCAACAAGATACAATAGGTTGATTAAATGTGTTTAGAAACAAAAATACTTAAATATGATGAGTGAAATGATTGTGATTTGAATATTTTTGTCTTATATATATATATATATTGTAAGTAAATATTGTATTACCTTAGAGATTCAGAAAAACATATACATATGGGGGAGTCTGTGGTATGTTATGCCAAAAATGGAAACCAGAACTAGACCCAGGCTCTAAAAACAGGTCCATGACCTGAGTTTTCACCATATCAAAGTTAAACAAAAGCACTGATAAACAAGGAGGCCATAGCTTGAGACTATACTGTCCTAACATTAGCAAAAATATAAACATAAAACTATCAGACACCAGAAGCACCTGGATCCCCATCAACCGATGAAGAGATGGGTGGAACTGGAGCAAAAGTGTAAGGTTGGAAACATGTGGGGTGTAACAAACCAAATCGATTAATTTTTATCATAGTTTTTAATTTAAATTTAATTAATTATTAAAATATATTAAATGAGACTTTTATTATTTTATTATTAAAAGGTGGATGAAGTAATAAATGGGGGGATATGGATGTTGGGGAATTAATGGAGGAATAAGGTTGTTGGAAAATTAATGAGGGGGATTTGAGAGAGGAAGATAAGGAAGAGATGGAAGGACTTGGAGAGGGGTCTCATTTTGCATTGGATTTTTTATGCAAGAGGTGAAGGAGGAGGAGGAAAATTGGGAGAACAAAGCATTTAGGAAACTCTCACAGGGCACTGTTGTTGCTGGGAATTTTGGGCTTGGGGGCCAAGAAACCACAAGGATTCCTAGAGCTAGGGAGCCAGAGAGATTGTTCCTAGTTGGATGACAGGTTAATATTCAGTTACGTAGTTTGGGAAAGCTCAAGAACACGAGAACCAGGGACTAAATCAACTAATCTACATGTAGAGGTACATATTTTGTGTATTTTATGTTGTTATTATGATGCTGCTGATTATTAGGCTATTGTTTATTATTATGATGATGTAAAGAAAATCATGAAAGGAAAACTTTGAACTAAATTGAATTTATTTTGTAAGAAAATGAATAGATTTTATTTATTTATTTATTTTGAGGATTTGTATGAAAGGCCTTACATGGGGCATTGCTTTTTCCATGATCGCTTGAGAGTGAATCAAAGAACATGTCCAGTTGGCAGTGAAGAGTTTCCTTGCGATGTAGCTAGTCTGCGACGTCCCTTCCAATTTCAAAAATGAGATTCAAATGCTTTGCAGGGAAACTTTGTTGCAGGGGCTTCTCAGGCTCCGTGTCCTCAAACTGTGAAGCCACTATGTTCATGTCCATATTTTTCGGGGTCCCTTCTTCCATTGTAACCCGAGGTATCGCTTCCAGAAAAGGGAATCCATTGTATTCCCCCTACTGTAGGGTAGGGGAGACAAAGGGGTTTTGTGTTTGCATTGGAAAAACCTTCGTAGGAACATCCATTGATGGGAGTTGGGTTGGAGGGATTTCCTCCTCCACTGACATGGCCATTGTCATATGAAACCCAATTTTGAGTTGTGGAGGGAGACACAACATCATGCATAACTGGGGGTTGAGACATAGTAAGCAGAGGGGCAGGGTTAGTTCTTTTGGATATGAATTCATAGTAGGTCAGGCCTCACTTTGGATTTCCTCACTCTCTGGGCATGATGATAATGAGGATATGGAGGAGAGCCAACAGAGGTGTAGAGGAGACTAGAGAGATGGAGGTCTAGAGTGGTTTTGTGAGAGTCTGAGCAAACTTGGACATAGCCAGCGTGGGAATAGTGGAGCTATCACTAAGAAGACATATCACAATTGAGCTCATTCCTTGCATTGTAAATATTGTGGAGCAATAATTAATGAGAACCTGCATCCAAGTAACTGAACTAATGGCAACCAACACAATTTCAAACCGGTATATTAATTGTCGCCTACAGAACAAACCTCCAACCATCGATTTAAACAATTAAGAATGACATTGGGAGGAATTGAAGGAGGAGGGTGGCGACGACTTGCATGTTGTCCATGTGACACCCCATCCAGGGATATCTTTTTCATATATTATAATAATAACATGATAACATAATTATTCTCTAATAATAATGATGATGATGTAATAATAATGTTATTTTTAAATTCTTATTATTCAAAGATTACAAGAAAAAGTTATAATATATTTGTTTACTAAAATCACAATTATCACATTTTATTAATATTTAATTTTTTCAAAGATTTTATTAATTTATATTATCCAACTATTATAATATATAAAATTTATTCAATCAAATTCAAAATATTAAATATAGAGAATAATAATACATTTTGATCTATATACATTTTATGAAATGGTTTCACAATTTTTTACTCTAATATAAACTTTATGAATCCTCTATTAAAAAATAATATCACCCAACATTTTATAATTAGTATTTTAAGAATTAGTAAAATTGAAAAGGTTTCTATACTTTTAGATAAGTATGGATCATTAAAAATTTTCTTAATTCTGACCAGGGTCTAGAAAAAAATTCTTTTAGAATTTCCATGTCCTTCCTATATTGACACTTATTTCAAGGAGAATGTAAAAATAATTATTAATATAAGTTTATATGATTATAAACTAAAGGATGAAGTGGAATAGGTGAAGCCCATGATAGTTGCACTAGTTAAGGTGGGGAATGTCATTAAAGTTGGTAATGCGGCCCAACACCACAAGTGTGATTCCAAAACTCATAGATGTTACATGAAGTTATTTTGTTGGAATTGTCCTAAAAAGTTCCATCAAATTAACTATATATTTATTTGAATGTTGATTTTTTCAAACATTTTTTTTTTTGAAGTTTGGATATTTTTTAATATCTTCATTTTTTTTTAAATAAAATATAATTTTAAATTAATATTTATTAATGTCACCAACTTTGTGATATCTCAATTAATGCTTAGTAATTAAAATGTTAACATAAACATATTTTAATACAATACAACATAAATTTGCTATAATAAACAATAATATGACAATAAATATATATCAAAACCACATCATTTTTTGTTTGTTTGTTAATTTGTGCAGGACCTGCGATTAACCTGTGGCTTGAGAAACCGCGACTCAGGGGCATCTAAGTCGTCAAAATCACCCGGGGATCACACCCGGCCTGAGCCACACCAACCATTAACATGGTTGGATTTTTTGTCCCCGCAGGTTTCGAACCGATGACTTTAACAACACGAAGTGGCTTAACAACGCACTCCGTCACCGACTGTCCTACACCTCGGGGACTATCAAAACCACATCTTATGCTTGTACTATTTAATGTATTTTCAATATGGTGGTTGTAAATGGTTGTTAACTTTTCATATCCAAGATAATTATAAAATGAAGAAAAAAAATAATGATTGTCCATTATACATACTCATAATAAAATGACACTTCCACAATATAAATGTCCAAACAAATAATTTACAAATCAGTCTTCATTTCCATCACCCTGATTATTTTCCGCGCTTGGCATTGTAACATTTTTGTTCTCAAAAAGATGTTTAGATCTCGAGTCATTTCTAAGTACAAACCACCAATCTCCATCCAACACTTCTGGGTTAAAAAACACTTGGTTGCAATGTTTTGGGAAAACACAAGGCTCCTTACTTTCAACCCACATTTTTTAGATTTAATACGTATTATCCCACTATCACGATCTTCCTTTAAATTTCTTTGGTTGAAGGTATCCCACCACTTGCAATAAAAAAATAACACATTGAAATGATGAGAAGTCCACTTGCACGATCTCTTGTATCTTTCCAATGTATTCCCCTCTATTAGGTTTTGATCACAGTGGCTAGCACGACTAGATTGGTTGAACTCAACCTCTACTCCACAATCTTGTGTGATGTCTCCATCATCAACATCCTCAGTGTGAAAATGATGTCCATATGCCCACATAGATGGGAACAAATGCAACTGTAAACATGTGAACAAAGGATGATGTCATATGTCTAATAACCAAAGCATATTATAAAAACATAATACATGTTACAATTCAAATATGCAATATTATAAATAGAATGCGGTACTCAGAGGGGTTATTATAGAGTTTTTTCACCCGATCCCTATGTTTAGTGCATCTAGATCTTCTCCATGTAGGTTACGACTAGACACTGCATTTTTCTCTTGTATCTGGTCAACCACTCAACTATTGAGACATATTTTTGGCATATTTTCTTTCAAATAATCATGATAAGGCATGCTTCTACCAATCAACTGTCTGAATGTTTTCTTGTCATTGTCCCATTTCCTTATTTTCTCTTCATACAACATGATCCATGGTCATGTTGCCTCCACGTTTTAAATAAAACAATTATTGATGGAAACAATTTCTAAATTCCCTGATGTATACAAAAATTCAAAACGAATAACATGAGATCAAATATATATTATCAACTTAAAGAACAAATTTATTGATGCCATCAATTTATAAATTCACTGATGTATACAAGAATTCAAAACAAATAACACGTGATGAAATATATATTATCAACTTCAATGTAAACAATTTCTTTGTACTAAATTGACAAAATATAACTAACTTATTGTTTATGAAACGCCCTTTTCCATTCGTTTGGAGTAGCTCCCCTTCATTTTTATCCTCATCTTGACGATCATCCCAAATGACTGCCCCTATTGTGTTATCAATTTTCTTGATGTACTCACTGGCATAATATAAACGACTCATATACTATGTACCCCTCCGCGATAGAGCCCTCCGGTTTTTCCCTTTGTCGAACAAGCCCCTTCAATTTTTTCATGTACCTCTCTAAGAAGAACATCCAATGACAAGGGAGCACCCCAATTAATTCAACCTCATCAGATAGGTGAATTATAAGATGGACTTGCAAGTCCATAAAAATTGTGGGAAGTTCCTTCTCAAACATAAAAACAATCTCAACTATCTCTTGACACCACCATGGAATGCTAGCCATATGAATCTCCCTTGATGTGATCCAATGTACAAATGCAGATATTTTTGATATGGAACGTCACAGGTCCTGGGAGAAGTCATGGTTCACACAACCACGCATGATAAAAGGATAATGACACTATGAAATAGACATACACATCATTAATTTCCATAAAATTGTGAGTGCATAGCATATTTTTACCGACATCGATATAGAAGAATAATCATGTATTCAACATACATACCCTTAGAAGGTTCAAATGGTCATGTGATTTCAACCTTGACAAATTTCCTTCTACAATGAAGCAATGTCGTAGAGTTGACCCATATAAAGAAGGTGCCTTCTAATGCATGAACATATTTCCATCAAAATCAACATTTTTAATCAGGCCTTAGGGGGTCTTGAAATTTTCCCCAAGGTAATGGGTTCCCTTAATTAAAATTTGTATTTTAAATAGATTCTAGGAGGTTCTATATTAGTCCACATAAAGAGTATTTGTTTAATTTGTAATTCAAGCCTCTTGAAGGCCTAAGTCTTGTAAGAGGACGAGATCCTCGTAATTATGTAGATACGATTGGTTTAGTTAAAATGCCCCAATTTGAGTAAATATGTTAGTTAAATATGGAGATAGTTATATCTTATCCATTCTTTGTACGAGCCTACGAAGCATGGAACCGAAAAGTGGACAAGGGTTCTATTTTCTATAATTAGTTATAGATTTGAGGAGTTTGTTTGAGATCTAGAGATTTTACCTTCCAGGTATTTATGTAATCCTTCAGGCATAGATTATACAAGAGTGGACAGAGCAATAAAAGTACCCGAATTTTGTAATCGGGCCAAGAGAAAGATAGATAAGTGTTTCTGAGTTTTACAGGAATCATGTAAAGAGTTTTTTTAATGAAGGATTGGGTTGATACCTCCATTGTGTGTGACATTGCCTTTCTATATTATCTGTTACTGTGTGTAATATGTGGAAGAGTATTTTAATGATTTTTGATTGAAATCAGTGAAAGGATAAGGCAAATATGTAATATAGTCGAACCCTAGTGAATTCAGGATCTGTGTGTCCATGTGTGTGTGTGATAATAAGCATACATATGAGTGTTACATTGAAGAGGTGAAGTCATTGTGCAAAGAGGAGTTGAATGAGTTAGCCTCTGTGTAAGAGGGTGGACAAATTCATCTCATTGGGAGAGTGATATCATGGAAAAGAAGGTGAAGTTCCTATAAACTTCATGAAACAAAGGTTGACAAAGACATGGTGAAATTTTGGTAAAGAATCAATGGTGGTGATTGAACTACATGGAAAAAAAATAGAGCCTGTAAGTCAAATCCTAATTAGAATCTTGGACTTGGCGACTTGGTTGAATCCTGGTCATTGATCATTGATCATTAAAGAGATCAACAATTGAGAACGAGTAACCAGGCCGGTCTTAAAGTTCTCGAAAATATGCATTGTTAAAGTGCTTCGGTGGCGTTATACTCCCAGTGTCCAGTGGTCGGTGTAACCGAACTAGACTCATGGTTTAGTGGTATATTTTGGAGGAGTATCCCCGATTCCCAGTTGGTCGGTTAAATCAGACCAGAGAAAAATTATGAAGAGTGCATTTTTTGTATTCTGAGGGCCCGATAGTCACAATGGCTTGGTTGTTTTCTAGTTCCAGTGGACGGTTAGAGTAGTATTAACCATAGAGGATTAAACCCAATTGAGAAAAATATGAAGTGACGATAATCTTGGTTAACAAAACTATTGAGTGACGGAAATTTAAGTCGGTTTAAGAAATTTTTTAAGGAGGGGATTAAGGGGTTTAGAGCTGACCCTATGTGGGAATCATTTTTAGTATAAGGTTAAGCCTAGCTTGGAGTTATAAATCTTAGGTGCTTGGTGTTAAATGAAGCGATCATCCATTCTAAGATTTTTTGCAGGATAAAGGGGGTGGTTCCCCCATCAATTGGTATTAGAGCGAGGTTGATCTTGCATGCTGAAGAAACGAATTAGATGAATAGAGAAGGAAATTTTGAAGATGTAGATTGAAAATGTAGATCTAGATGAGATCAAGTAAGTAAACATGGTCTTTATTTTTTACAATTAATTCTATGCGAGAATTTTTAGTGGGTAGCAATAAGAGAAATACGATTTGTGGTAGAACCCCTCACAACAGAGGAAGTTGTAACAGAGAAGGAAAGAAGAACAACTTCCAACTAAGGTTAGGTAGAAGTTGTTGAGGCAGCTCCACAGTTGTGATTGTGGATAGAGTTGTATAGAAGAGAGAAGAGTAGGTGAATCTCTTAGGATATTGTACGTATAAGTGTAGAATCCTAGAGGAGAAAATAAATCTCAAAAGGTTCTATAGGACAGAACCATAGATACCAAAAGCCCAGGTTCAAGAGAGAAACTTCGTGAGGTATTGTGTAGCAGGGTGAAAAAGAACTATAACTATAGAGGCTATTTGAATCTCACTGTTGAGCATTGTGAAGCTCAAAGAGAAGGAAATGACTAGAGACAATCAAAGAAAGGGTTTAGGAGGAAACCACAACAAGATGAGAGAAAGTGCTAGAGCATTTGGAAAAAACAAGATGAGTGATGAGGAACTTGATAGAGGAATAGTTGAGTTGAAGGAATAAATCAATATGATGATGATCTGCATTTTATGAGAAGAACGAAATGACTACATATTATTAACAAGTGCTTAACACAAAATAATAGAGATACAATAAAACTGGTTTTCTATTCAATAAGGAAATAAGCTGAAACTGTAAAATGCAACAGAAACAAGCTTGCTGGAATGGTGGCGGCTTATCTCTGAGAAGAGATGTGACGACTGCGCTCATTCGCAAGAAGATGATTACAATGAGGCTCTAAAGGAATTTTTACAATAAAAAAGAATGCCAAAAACCCTATACATCTAAAAACCTAACCCTAGGAGATGAAGTGTGAAAAGTCACGTGGACCCCGTTTGGGTAAGTTAGTACATCAACTTCTCGGGGTTGTAACTTTTGCATACGATCTTCGTTTTAGGAGAATGATAGCCTGTTGGAAAGGTATCGTTGAGGAGATTCATTTTGGAGGAAAAAAGGAAATAAATTTCATATTTCTCCCCATTTTCCCAAAAAACATCGTTTAGGGCCTCAAAACGGCTCTGGAAGTGAAAAGCTGGTAAAAATAGTAAATTACCAAAATTGCCAGAAAATTGTTTTGAGCCAGTTGGAAAAGGTGGGTGGCCACCGATATCCACTTGGATAAATCCTCCCTCCTTAGGAAGAAATGGTCTCCATTGCGTTGAATTCCCCCATCAGATGAGGAAATTTCTGTTGAATTTGGCCCGAGGTGAGCCACTTACCTTGGTGTAGGAGTTGCCCTGCTTTGACGACTCGATAAAGCTGGATCATTTGTTGTCGAGTGCCCTTGATCTGTGTGTCCAAAATATGATCACTAGATTCCTGTTTTATGCAGTCGGGGTTGATCTATGTTGGTGTCAAATTTTCTGCTACTTTTGAGGTGTCCAATAATGGTGGGAAATAAGGGCGAAGGAGATCCATGTTGAACACTGGGTGCAGGCTAAGGAAAGGAGGAATGTTGAACTCAAAAGAATTATCCTCCATGACCTTGGTGGTGGTGTACAACCCATAATGGAGTGGGCGAAGCTTCCGATGGGGTCCTGTAAGGCGTTCTTTCTACAAGTGCAACCAAACTTTGTCACCCACCTGAAACTTATGTGGCACCCAATGTTGATCATGGCGCTGCTTGTACTTGGCATTGGAATTCTGTAGGATATCCTGAACCTGTTGGAGGATGTGATGGATCTACTCAATGAACCAGGTGGCTTTGTCAGCTTCAGTTGGAGCAGGATATGAGTCGGTCGAGGTGACCGCAAGGGGAAGTGCAACATCTATGGGACCCAATGGTTGGAATCCAAAACCCACCTGAAAGGGGATGTGTTCGGTTGAGCTATGCAAGGCTCAGTTGTATATATGTTGAACATAGAGAAAAATTTCATCCCATGTGTGAGGGTGCTTTGAATTATACATGCGAAGGATATGCACAATCATTCGATTTACGACCTCGGTTTGGCCATTTGTCTAGGGGTGGAAGGTAGTGGATTTGGTGAACTTGGTGTCTAGCAGTGACCAAAGGCTCGACCAGAATGTGCTGAGAAATCGACTGTCCCGATCTAAGAAAATGGTTTATGGGATTCCAAAATGTATCCAGACTCGTTCAAAGAAGATCTTGGCAGTGGCCTTTGCTGTGATGTTCCTCTTGCTGGCAACCAGAATTACCATCTTATAAAAGAGATCAACAACCACAAAAACACAGTCATTTCCCCTCTTGGTGGATGGGAGGCCCAACATGTAGTCCATTGAGATGGATTCCCATGGCCTATCAAGAGCAGGAAGAGGGGTGTACATACCCTGTTTCTTAGTGGTTGATTTGGCAGTATCGCAGGTAGTGCAGGACCTGATATACTTGTTGACCTCCTGTCAAAGTTTCGACCAGTAGAAATTTTTCTATAGCATCGCCACTGTCTTTTCGATGCCGAAGTGTCCTGTTACCCGGCTATAGTGGGATTCCCAGATCAGCTTTGCTCGCTCACTTGATGGAACACATATATGGCCTAGATGACACAACAACCCATCCTAAAGATGGAAATTATCGACAACTGTGTTTGCACCCAACATTTGGTAGGTGGTGGCGAAGTCTGGGTCTGTCTCATAGAGTTGGTGCCATCTAGAGGTCTCATGGCCACAAGGGTCTAGAACCGTGGTGAGTGCCACGACTGGCGGTCTGCTGAGGCAATCAATGACGTGATTGGTGCTTCCTATTTTATACTTGATGTTGAGGTGGAATTGCTGCAAGTACGTGGACCAATTTTGATGGCGGTCATTCTGCAATTTTCCTTGTGTCTGCATGAACTGCAATGGCTTATGATCAGTGTGCATGATTGTCTCCTTCCAAATAATGTAATGTCTCCACTGGCGACATGAGTTCACAATGGAGTACATTTCTTTGTCGTAAGTAAGGTACTTATGGACAAAATCTGATAGTGTCTCACTATGATGGAAATTATCGACAACTGTGTTTGCACCCAACATTTGGTAGGTGGTGGCGAAGTCTGGGTTTGTCTCATAGAGTTGGGGCCATCTAGAGGTATCATGGCCACAAGGGTCTAGAACCGTGGTGAGTGCCATGACTGGCGGTCTACTGAGGCAATCAATGACGTGATTGGTGCTTCCTATTTTATACTTGATGTTGAGGTGGAATTGCTGCAAGTACGTGGACCAATTTTGATGGCCGCCATTCTGCAATTTTCCTTATGTCTGTATGAACTGCAATGGCTTATGATCAGTGTGCATGATTGTCTCCTTCCCAAGAATGTAATGTCTCCACTGGAGACATGAGTTCACAATGGATTACATTTCTTTGTCGTAAGTAAGGTACTTATGGACAAAATCTGATAGTGTCTCACTATGATAGGCCACGGGGTGGCTGTGCTGAGTGAGGAGGATGCCCACAACATAGTCTGAAGCATCTGTCTCAATTTCAAAGGGTTGTTGTAGGTCTAGCAGTGAAAGTACTAGGGCTGAGCATAAGCGCTGCTTCAAATCATCGAACGCTTGTTGTTGGGACCAGACCCACACAAATTTCACCTTACCACCACCCTTGGTTATTTGGATGAGGGCCCATGCAATATGGGATAATCCCAACACGAACCTGCGATAGAAATTGGCAAGGCCCAAGAAGATTCGAAGCTCAGTGAGTGTGGTTGGGGCTGGCCAGTCATGGATGACTTGGATCATGGCTGGATCCACATGTACACCATGCTGATCAACGATGTAGCCCAGGTAATGGACCCTGTCTATGCCGAAGGAGCATTTTTCCAAGTTGGCGTATAGCTTGTGATGTTTTAGGGTGTGCAGAACCTACTAAATATGCTACAAGTGTTTGGCCTAAGTCTTGATGTAAATGAGAATGTCATCCAGATACACCACTACAAAAGTATTGGTGAATGGTCGCAAGATATCATGCATCATCCTCATGAAAGTGGCTGGAGCATTTGTCAAACCAAAGGGCATGACCAACCATTCAAAAAGGCCTTCCTTTGACTTGAAGGGAGTCTTCCATACATCTGTTTGTTCTTTGTAATCAATGCAGAGTAGCCATGTTCCATCTTTCTTATGTACCAACACGATTGGGCTCCTACAAGGTGATGAGATGCGACATATGTGCCCCTTGTGGAGCAGTTCTTGGATCTGTCGCTTGATCTCCTCATTCTCTAACATAGAGCGGCGATAGACTGACCCATTAGGCAGCGGTGCGCTGGGGGTCAGATCAATGGGGTGCTTGACCTGGCAGTGCAGAGGTACCCCGGTAGGTGAGGAGAAGATATCTGAGTATTCTTCCATGACCTTATCTACTTGCTTCTACTGTGTGGAGAGGTCGGCCATAGAGACCCTGGATGTGGCTGTGATCTTTCACTTATTCTGAGAGAGAATCACGAAGAAGAAAAAATTCCCCGTCTAAGAGATGACCTTCCTGCATTGCTTAGCAGAGATCAAGGAAATAACACTAGGTGGGACTGCCTTGGGTATCTTGTACAATTTCCTGTTCAAAGTAATAATAACACTACAAGGCCTAGACTTGTATACAACATGATGTTTCCATAAATAAGGTTGGCCCAAAATAACATCACAAACATCGAGAGGAGAAACATCACACAATACCTTGTTTTTGAAGGGCTTGATTCCGTACGACAGTCGACACTGTTGGTTGACACAGAGATTGCTTCCTTGGCGGAGCCATCTAATGGGGTAGGGTTGTGGGTGCGACGTTGTCGAAAGGGCCAACTGCTTGATGACCTTTACTGAGATGAGGTTCTTCTAGCTACCGCTATCAACTATGAAGTGTAGTGGGATTCCTTTTACCCACATCTGTGAATGGAAGAGGCACTCTCCTTCTTTTGGCTTGTCTGGTTCACCAGGCGGGAGCTTGGTGGTAGAAATGGTGGCACTGGGTTCCACGTCGATGATCCGTCTTCTCCTTTCTGATTCTGTCTCAGAGTCAGAACCCACATATGATTCAGAGGCTTTCACTTCGGCCACCAGTGACTGCTTTGAGTGGAAGTCAACAGTGTTATGCCAAGGGCTCTTATGGAAGTCACACCACTTCCTAGTATCTTTCTTTGTCTTTCTGGTGTCCTTCTTGGCTTACTGTTTGGACGGGTTGTCCTGATACTATCCATATTTTCTCTGTCCTTTTTTCTGTGGGTTGGGGCCACCTTTTACTAGCTTTTGTTGTGAGGGGTTCCCAGGCCCAAATTGCCATGTCTTTTGTTTGATCTTCTGTTCGATTTTGGCGGCATATTGGTAGGCCGCGACCAAGGATGAAATGTCTAGAAATTTCATTTCGGTATGGATGTATCTATGAAAAGCATCGCGATACTTGAGCACCATATGTCTCTCCAAATATTTGATACCCAACTTGGTGTGCAAGGTATGGAAGATATTTGTGAAATCTGGAACTGCTTGGTCTCTTTCTTGCCGCAGTGTGGTCCATTTGGTATACAAGTCGTCATAACTTCCAAAAGGGTAGTATTGTTCCTTAATAAAATCCTTGAAGGATTACCAAGTGGCCGTGACTGTAAATAATGAGGGTTCCTCTATTTCCTTTTTCTCATAAAAAGTTCCCACCAATCTTTGACATGGGGAATGACTTTGAGGAGTGCAAAAGTAATCTTTTCTCTAGTTGAAAAGTTATGGACAGAAAAATACCCTTTTAGTAGATTCAACCACTTGTCTACAACATCTGTGTCTATCTAACCTTCAAATATAGGAATATCGAATTTTATTTGTACCTTGAAGGGGGCGGTGCCTTCGCTCGAAGAATATGCGTCGCCTGTTGGTAGCCGTCGAAGGATTTGCGCAAAACTATCCATCATCTCGTTCCTTTGTTGCGTGAGGGATTCCTCAATCAACAGTTTGAAAGGATCTCCTATCCCATCATATTTATTTTCTCTTGCCATGAGAGGTCGCTTGGGCATGCGAGATATTTTTTCCTCAAGAGAAACAAGCTCGAGACCCAACTCTTTATACTCCAACCTTGTTGGGGACATGCATTAAGACGACAAGGAACAAACCGCTCTGATACCACTGATCTGGATTTTATGAGAAAAATAGAATGACTACAGATTATTAATAGGTTCTTAACACAAAATAACAGAGATACTGTAAAACTGGTTTTCTATTCAATAAGGAAATAAGCTGAAACTGTAAAATGCAGCTGAAACAAGCTTGCTGGAATGGTGGCGGTTTATCTCTGAGAAGAGATGTGACGGCTACGCTCATTCGTGAGAAGATGATTACAATGAGGCTATGAAGGCCTTTTTACAATAAACAAGAATTCCCAAAACCCTAGACATCCAAAAACCTAACCCTAGGAGATGAAGCGCCAAAAGTCATGTGGGCCCCGTTTGGGTAAGTTAGTACATCAACTTCCGGGGGTCATAACTTTTGCATACGATCTCCGTTTTAGGAGAATGATATCCCGTTCGAAAGGTATCATCAAGGAGATTCATTTTGGAGGAAATATCGAAGGAAATTTCATATTTCTCCCCATTTTCCCAAAAAACATCTTTTAAGGCCTCAAAACGGCTCCAAAAGTGAAAAACTGCTAAAAATAGTAAATTACCAAAATTTTCAGAAAACTGTTTTGAGCCAGTTGGAAAAGGTGGGTGGCCACTGATATCCTCCTGGATCATATGAGGATGATGCTACATGAATAGATAAAAAAATACCAGAGATGTGGATGGAAGCTAAGGAAGAGGATCAAGTGGCCTATTGTGAAATTATTTGTAAGGAATGTGAGACAAAAGTTGAAGTACAGGTTGAGTGCTTGGATAGAGATAGAAGAGAAACTTAGGGAATTTGAGTATATAAGGAAGTCCTTTGGAGAGGGACAAATAGTTCACATTTTTGAATCAGAGCAGGGAGAAATGCTTGGAGAAGATGATGAATATGGATAATATGAGGTTCATAATGAAAAACTCATGAGATGCTTGGAGAGTTTAGTCCAACTCAAGGAAATGATGCTAGAGGCATCTGAAAAAACAAGAGAGTCTCATATTTTTAAAACTAATGAATTGTGTATGTTTTCATGTATTGAAGAGTGTGAAGATCGACAGACCCAAAAACTGTCATAAGAGAGGAAGAGACAACATCTCATAAAAGTAGTCGAAGAGAAAACTATGCACAATCAATGAATGCAACTGTTGAAGGGAAAGTATGAGAACTTGTTGTAACAATGAATGAGACAAGATTGGATTATGAATATATCTATGAGGAGGACAAACAAATTAAGGGACAACCTTTATATGAAGTATTAACAAATTTGGATGAGGAGTTAAAACTTCTAGAAGAGTGGTTAATCAATCCCAAGGTTGTGAAATACTACACATATATTGTAGACCAAGTCAGTCTTGAGAAGTATTCAAGAATGCATAGCAAGGAAGAGATATATAAAGCATCAAGAGAGGCATAAGAGCCTTTAGTTTTTAAAACTAATTATTTATTTAAACATGAATTTGTAGGTACAAAAGAAAATGAACAAAACGTTGTATTAAAGAGGAAGGAGGAAAAATTGTTCCATGAACGTGAAATTATACAAGGGAGGAAAGTCAAAGAGAAAGGAAAAAGAAAAAAATTCAGAATTAAGACAACATTCTAAGAAAAATGAATACATGAAGAGTGTCATAAGTTGCCTTGGAGATACTTCGAATAATGAAGTACATGGAGTCCTGAAATGGGTTATGCAAGATTGCAGTGATGCGAGTATGGATATTGAAGATCATGCCAAAGATGGAAGGATAGTGAAGGATAATAGCAAGGATAAAGTAATTAATCATCGGTGCATGATCATGGAGAAATATTTACCAAATGGTATGAAGTGTTCATTGCTAAATTTTTATTTTGATGAGAAATTAATAATGGTGATCAAGAAACAGAGTATGTTTGAACATACACAACCATGTAGAATGAACATGCATTTTGGATATATGCATTGTTGCTTTCATGAGTTTTAATTTGACGAGGGATATACTCAAGGAGTTGAGGATAGAAAAAGGAGTGGAGACAAATAGATGGAAACAGTCTTACAAAGTTTAAGAGAAAATTTGAAGAAACTAATTTACAATAATATCATGTATCAAAAAAGAACAGAGATGGACATTGAAATAAATGACTTATGGAATCCTATGATGAATATTCCCAAGTGGGAAATTAAAAGGATGACGAATAAAATCAACAACAAAGCACATCTAGCTAAAAATACTTATGAAAGTCAGTTAAATGGATATCAACAACATAAAGTTTGGGATCCTAGAAGGTCGCAGAAAACAACGTTGAAACAACAAGACACTAAAGTAAATGGGAGGAAAACAAATAGAGTTTTGGATCCAAGAGGATAAGAATCTACAACAACATGACAACATAATGAAGACCATGACCATAAGGTCATGAATTTTTTGTACCCTGGGAGTCTTATGTAGGAGAATATTTCCATCAAAATCAACATTGTTGATCATGCCTGGGAGTCTTATGTAGGAGAATATTTCCATCAAAATCAACATTGTTGATCATGCCTTAGGGGGTCTTGAAAATTTCCCCAAGGGAATGGGTTCACTTAATTAATTTTTTAATTTTAAATAGATTCTAGGAGGTTCTAGATTAGTCCACATAAAGAGTATTTGTTTAATTTGTAATTTAAGCCTCTAGAAGGCCTAAGTATTCTAAGAGGACAAGATCCTCGTAGCTATGTAGATAATATTGGTTTAGTTAAAATGTCGCAAATTGAGTAAATTTGTTAGTCAAATATGGAGATAGTTAGATCTTCTCCATTCTTTTTACAAGCCTTTGAAGCATGAAACCGAAAAAGTGGACAATGGTTCTATTTTTTGTAATTAGTTATAGATTTTATGAGTTTGATTGATATCTATAGGTTTTACCTTATAGATATTTATGTAAGCCTTCGAGCATAGATTAGACAAGAGTGGCCAATGCTATAAAAGCACTCAAATTGTGTAATCAGTCCAAGAGAAAGATAAAGAAGTATTTTCGAGTTTTACAGGAATCATGTAAAGAGTTTGTTTAATGAAGGATTGGGTTGATACCTCCATTGTGTGTTAGATTTCATTTATATATTCTTTGTTACTGTGTGTAATATGCGGACAAGTATTTTAATGATTTGTGATTGAAATTAGTGCAAGGATGAGGTGACTGTGTAAGACAGTCGAACCCTAGTGAATTTGGGTTGTGTGTGTGTATGTGATAATAAGACTCCATATGAATGCTACAGTGAAGAGGCGAAGTCACTGTGCAAAGAGAAGTCAAATGATCTAGCCTTGGTATAATAAGGAAGACAAATTGATCTCTTTGGGAGAATGAGATCATGGAAAATAAGGTGAAGTTCCTATAGAATTCATGAAATGAAGGTTGACGAAGAAATGGTGAAATTTTGGCATATAATAAACGATGTTGATTTAACTACGTGGCAATGAAATAGATCCCATAAGTTGAATCCTATTCAGAATCATGACTTGGTCATGTGGATGAATCCTGCTTGTCGATCGTTGATCATCGAAGATATCAACGATGGAGAACGAGTAACCAAACTGATCTTAAATTTCTCGAAAAGACACATTGTTAAAGTGTTCCGGTGGTGTTATACTCCCGGTGTCTGATGGTTGGTGTAACTAGAACAAAATCATGGTTTAGTGGTATAGTTTGGAAGATTATCCCAAATTCCTGGTTGGCTAGTTAAATCAGATTGGAGAAAACTTCCAAAGAGTGCATTGTTTGTATTTCGGGGGCTTAGTAGTCTTGATGGCCCGGTTTTCTGGTAGTTCCAGTGTCTGGTTAGAGAAATATTTACCGGAGAGGATTAAACATGATTGACATAACCGTGAAGTGACGAGAATATTGGTTAACAAAACTTTTGACTAACATATATTTAATCCAGTTAAAGAGAAGGTTTAAGAAGGGGCTTAAGGGGTTTAGAGCTGACCTTGTGTGGGCATCATTTTTAGTATAAGGTTAAGCTTAGGTTGTATGGGATTGGAGGTATAAAGCTCAAGTGTTTGGTGTTAAATGAAGTGACCATCCATTCTAAGAGTTTTTGCAGGATAAAGGGGGTGGTTCCTTATCACCTTCACACCCAATATAACATCCTTCACCATAGACAGATCATATTTATTCAAAATCCATGGGACATAACCTTATTTAAAAGACCAAGAGGGACTAGCCTTGCCTCTAGTTTTTTTTCTTGGCCAATGTCTATTTTTAGTATTTGAAGCAATAAGATATGTCCTAACAACCAATGTGTCACTTCTATTACATGATATGTGACTCCATAAAGAAGATTAAACATTTTTAATATATTCATGGGATCTAGTAAGTGGTCGATCTTAAGATGCTCCAAATATGAAATCTCATAAAACACAAATTTCCTTTTCATACCAATAGGAATTTTCTTAACATAGGTGTCAAAAAATTTAGGATTGTTGAAGACAGGTTTCCCATTTGAATCAAACAATTATTCCATTTCATTCTCCTTCTTTGTTTCATATGCCCTATTCCAATATGTCGGTGTCATTATTTCAGGTCTTCAGGTTCTCTCTAGTTACCGTTGAAAGTAGATGCAACTCGTCTATAAGGGTGGTCTTCTAGGAGAGATGCCCTCTAACATTCATACACCAACTTTCATAGGTGGTTGGACCACCTAGCCTTTATAGAAGGTCCACAACATTTACATCCATGATATCCTTTTGTTACAATACCGATGTTGTTATCGTATACATAGCATGCTAGTGTCAAAAATATAGTTGCACCAAATGAAGTATGAAAAATAACATTACAAACATGCTTACCGAAGCAAAATCCTAGTCGTCGATAATTGTGCGTGGTGTATGCACATATGATATACAACATAAAATACTTGTCCATTGGGATGGGTCTTGATAGATCATATACATGTGTCCCTTCCTATAATTTCTTAAATTAATCGATTAATGGTTGGAGGTAGAAATCCATTTTCGTTACTTGTCTTCTACTTGGGACTATAAGAGCCAACATAAGATGTTCATTCTTCACGGACAACCATTGAGGGATATTTTTATTGATCACTAGCCTTGGCCAAACATAATAGTTGGTGTTTCGGAGGGAATACATGTTAACTCCATCCATAGCTATTCTCAACCATAGGCTTTATACTTCATCCTTGAATTTATTGAGCCATGTATCCTCTATATGCTTCATGGCTATTGAATCTGTTGGGATTCACATAACTCTTGACTCACTTATATGTGAGGCATTCCACCCTTGCAACATGGCTAATTATTTGAAATATAAGATCCTTTGAATCCTTGGAATTATAGGCATGTGCCTTACCCTCTTTTTTTTTTATGGTAACTGTCATGCCCACATTCTGGACATATCTCTTTGTCTGCATATTCGTTTCTATATAGACTACAATCATTAGGAAATGTGTGGCATGATATGTACTCAACACCCAACATTTTCATCATTTTCTTTGCCTCTGCACAACTATAGGTCAAGAGATTATCACTCAAAAGTATCTTATCTTTGAGTAACCTACAATTAGTGGGCAGTAGAAATGTACATTGTCATTAAGCATGAATAAAATAAACCCTTTTCTTCCTTCATTGTGTGACAGTATTCCTTAAAAAATTAGGGGTCTTAAATATTAGTTACCTAAAAAGTGTTGAGAAACATGTGTTTGACATACCATACATTGTTTTCAAGTTGTACAATAACATTGTTTTCCCTAGTTGGGTAGACCTTGCAGATCCCTATACTCGACCAAATAGAGAGGTGGTGGAAATAGATTTCAGACTTTCGAAGAAGGAATCTATGACATCAACATCATCCCCTAGTTCAATTTGTTGGAATTCATCTAACAAAATTCCCTCCATGTCTTGGGTATCCCATAAGAAATCGTCCATAACAACCTCTATATCATTTCCTTCATCCCCAACATGTGAAGAACTAGTGTTATCGTCGAGATTTTGAATTGGTGGCTCATGACATAGTGGGAATTGAATAGGTGGTTGTTTCAACCATTCTCATTATGCTTCCTCTCCAAGATTTTGTTTTTAGCAACAAAATCGTTGCTTAACATCGTAGTGGGGTGCAACGGTAGATGGTGGACAGGTCGCTCGTCATCAAAATCTTGATTGTAAAAATATTGAACATTACATTGATAATATTAGTAACACAATGCATCTAATATGTTCAAACATTACACCAAACACTTATTAGAAGCATGTAAATTCCCCTCCCCCCCCGCCCCCAATAATAAACATGAAACCAACCACTTTATAAAACAAATGTTGAATTAAGAAATACATTTACATTAGCTCCATTGAAAATAAAAAATTACAATTACTCAATCATCTTTTTCTCACACCCTATGGGGTTGTCTACATAAAATAGATCCAATTCACGGTGTAATACCGTTGACTCAGGTCGGTTTTTGGAAGATGGCATGTTAGGATTGGTAGCGTAAAGAAGTTGTTTGTTTTCATCAAACATCTGCTAGTGGTATATTACTCCTGATAAGAGATTGTATAATTTTGAGACTATGAGGATATCTTGAGCATATGAACTTGATCTTGAATATTGATCCTGCAAAATTCAATGAACAATTATTTAACTACACCTACATACATACCATAAATTCAATTAGATAAATGAATTATCAATAAAATCTAGACATACTACAATTGGCATGAGAGAACTTGAAGGACTTCCAAAGATACACAATGAGACGGAATCTAAAGAATTGGCCATTTGATATTATAATTCCATTTTTCCTACATTGATCCAAAAATGTCATCTTGGGTAGCATAGAACAATCTAAATTCAAAAATAATTTCGAACAACTTTTGTAACTTGATGGTGTGCTTCATCATATGAAGACGCAATGATGCATATGGATAAACCAAACACACCAGTGCATTTAATTGAGTGAAGCATTGAAGACTCACCTTCATTATTTCCTCTCCAAAGAAAAACCTACAAAAAATTTAAATGCATATGTTTGCATTTGCATTGTGCAAATTTAACAGTCTTACGATGCATTATTACTTACACACCACACTGGTGTGTTTCGAACAATATAACACATTGAATGAAGCAAGTTAGAAAATAATGTGCGCTTACTATCAACACATTGAAATTTACTATGAAAATAGATCAATGTTTTATACATACACAACGCACGAGTAGGCTACTCATTATATAGCACACCGAAAATGTAACTTTCGAAGAAAAAAACAACACACATGTTTTTATCATTAATGCGCTGAAATATACAATGAAAAAATGAGGGGGAATTCAAGTTTTTATGTTTATAAAGGAAAACCCTATTCATTCTTTTATTTGTTTGCTAAATTTTAGAAAGGATATTTTTGAATAGAGATTTATCAACAAACACTTCAAAGTGGGTGGATTTTTCTGAAGAGCCGAATTCAAGGGAGATTATTGTATATCATATGTAAATTTGTAGAGGAGAAACTTCAGGTATATGATTTCATTCTAATAATCATCTAAATCATTCTCCTATTTGATTCAATTAATTTTTAGTGCATTCCCAAACAAAAAAAAGGGTTTCATAGTTACCTTCAATATTGGAAGCTCTAATTTCTTCATTGTTTTTTCGCTTTCTCTTTCTATATTTCACAAGCGAATTTTTTTTAAGCAATTTTTTTATAGGGTTTTTTTATTTATTTGTATATGGGCGTTTCCTATCCATTGCAATGAAACCACTCATTGAATTGGATCCCAAACCATCCTTTCACTACCATTTTTTTTTAAATTCCTTTGTGACGACTGGTGCGCTCTGCACGTAGTAAGAGCATTGGTGTGTATTTGTTTGTAAACAACACCGCTCAATTTAAATTAGAAATAATATTAAAAAAAACTTTTCATGGTCGGTGGTGCACATTTTACCTAGATAAGCATCGGGGAACATTTTTTACAAAGCGCACCATTGAGTTTAAAATGGAAAAAATATTTTTGTTAATATGAAAACCTCCATGTCTTAAATTTGTTCACAAGTCAATAGTGCATAATAAACAATACTTAGGAAGTCATGCTTTTCTTAATTCATAAAGCATCAACTGAATAAAAAAATTTGTAAAACATTTTCAATTTCACAACAACATTGTTATATTGTATTGATGCGTATATATATGGTTGATGCACCGATGCATATAAATATGGTTGATGCCCAAGTGCATATTAAGTTACTATATGCACCAAGATCTTATTTTTAAAAAATTACGTAATTTTTATATCGGATGATTCCTAGTTTTTTTTCAAGTAGATTTTGAAAATTCCAAGGGACAAATAGGGGGAAAACCAAGACATGTTAGCAGGGATGTCCAAAAAAGTGTAGAAGAAGATGTTAAATGAAATGAAAATAATTGTGTCGCAAGAGGAAACATCCCAACTATGTGCATCATAGGCATGTAATAATTTATTTATTCTTTTATGTACATCGAATATAATTATCACATGAAATACTAATTTTTAATTGTTTTATTGTAGAAAAGAAAAAACATAGAATCCATTCAACACACAAGATAAGACGACGATGAATAAAAGGGTTGATCACAAACTTTGGGAATATTTAAATGTTTGGTATTTCTTAATATTTCATGTTTTTTGTGATATTTATATTTAAATAATCAATTTACACTTGTCCATGGATTTCTTTCAGTAGGTGCTAACATACAAAGAGGAGCCAACCCATGAATTGATAAACATTGGGTTAAGTATGGGTTATGAGTATCTGTTGAGGAATGAAAGTTTAATTGAACAATTTGTAAGTAGCTATGTTGATTAACTTCCCTTGTTTTATAATTAATGAAAAACAATAACACTTTATATTGATTATATTAGCTGTGGTTTTTCATGTCGTATTAAACATGTAGGAAACAAAGTATGGAATTATTGGAAAATTGGTTTTCATTGATGTCAACATTAGAAGAAGCCCTAGAGAAAAGTACAAAATCTCCTAAAAGTGATTATGATGTGTCCACTTGAAAAATTCATTAATATCCTTGAAGGAGCCTTGACATAAGTGTATATAACTCCAAAGTGGTCACCTTATGGTGTAGCTTTTAAGCATGGCCCTCACGGGATGAGATAACATGTGGTTGTTTCCACATGCCCAATTTGAGTTGTACACAAATGGAGCCTTGAAGAATAACCTAAATCCAAGTGAAGAATCCCATAAATATAAGAGAAGAATGCCCTAAAGTAAAGTAAAGAAGGCCCTAAGGTTGACCATCCTTAAGGAAGAGGTGCAACCCAAAATTTGTGACCCTTGGTTGCACCCCCTCATGTGGAGAAGACTCATATAAATAAGATGAGCCTCATTTGGAATTTTGATCAAACCAATTCGACCTAGCCAAGGAGCAGGAGCAAATTTCAGCCTATAGGAGCAAATTTCCAACGGAAGATGAAGTGAAGAAGGGTGAAATTCTAAGGGAAGATGAAGTCTTGTGATGATTTGTTATAGGGTTTTCTTTGAATGTCATATTGGAATTTTTGATATAACTTATTTTATAGAACAATTAATACAATGAAAATTGGAGGTTTTTTAGAAGAGGTAGTGAATAATCTTGGATACAAATTTGAGGTCTTGACTCATTACAGGTTTGGAGTTATACTCAGTGGAAGTTAATGTTTTTAAAACTATGGTTTTCTTCTTCAAAACGAGTAATCTTGTCATTTTCACTATAAAGTTTTTTTGGGGATGATTCAAGGAGTGAAAATTGGAGTAATTTCATAGAAGATATCAAATAATACTGGGTACAAGTTTCAAATCCTTATTCATTACAGGTATGGAGTTATACTTGTTGGAAATTAGGGTTTGTGACTAATCCATAAACTAGTCCCAAATAGGTGTTCGAGATAAAACGGTTATATCTGAAGCTTGTTAGGTCCAAATTGAACTCCACTTATTTAACTATAATAAAAACAATTCATTATATATGATGTGCAAGTTTCAGAATTAGAAACGAAAAATTGAGCTCGTGGCGAATCTTACAAGTTTGCAGATTTGAGGTACAATTTTGAGCAATTTTATATGCAGATTTAAGAAGTGATTTTGGGATTTTATTTGAAGGTTGATTTGATCCTGTATCATCATTTAAAATATTCCAAGGGGATTGTCTCTTTCCATTGGGTGTTGGAAAACTCAGGGAGTGGGTGCTTCCTTCATGTTGGTGCTTGTAAAATCTTGAAACTACTTAAAAACAAATTTGTGGTTTTCTCCCAGTTGGGTTTCCATGTAAAAATATGTGTGCAATGTGTATGATTTTATGTGATAATGAATTACATGATTAATGGTTAATGTTTATGTAGTTATTTAAGGTTAAATTGTTCAAATAACTCTATAATGATTCACCCCCCCTTAGTATTCTTGAATATTCTAACAATTGGTATCAGAGTGGGTTCCTTCAGGAATAGTCTAACCACTGGAAGGAAGATAATGCATAAGAAAGGAGAATTTACCAAAAATGGAACACCATTCTTTGATGGGAAAAATTATTCTTTTTGGAGCATAAGAATGAGATCATTTTTGCAGGCACAATGATTTGATGTTTGGAAAGCTGTAGTAAATGGTTACTGCAAGATACTAGATATATAAAATATGCAGAACAGAAATAAAATGCTAGAAATGGCAGAATAACAGTAAAATATCCAACATAATCTCCACAATAACACAAAAATGATATAAGAACAACAATAGAAATAGCACTTTGATTCAGAAAGCATTGTTCACAAGCCTCTTCGAGGGGGAAACCTCCAATCGAGCACCGCTCTATTACAAATAATCTCCAAGCTAGGGTTTTCATACCCTCGACCCTTATTTATACAAAATTTCTATCAAGAGAAGCATCTAGAGGAAGATCCTTCTAGAAGTGAAAGCTTCTATTAGGTCTTCTTACATCCGCCTTATTCTATTTTATTGAAAGGCCTTATTAATATTGACCTTTATTACATCCGAATATATTAATCTACCTATGTGTGGGTTAGGACCCTAACATGTCCGCCCCCTTAAAAACAACTTTGTCCTCAAGGCTTGAGATGAAGAAACTGCTACAGAATGGTAGCTGGTTCCCAAGTGGCATCTGCTGGATTCGTATCTTTCCACTGGAGTAGCACTTCCTTGATGGTTCACTGACACAGGCGATGCTCACACTGGTCCAAAACTGCTTCTGGCTGTAGCCAAATGGATCCTTCTTCAGCTAACTCAGGAAGGTTGGTTTGAATTTGGCACCGAGTTCCAATCACCTTCTTTAAGCATGAAACATGGAAAACTGGATGTAGCTTCGACTGACTGGGCAGAGCTAAATGATATGCGACTTGTCCCACACGTTTGAGAACTGTATAAGGACCATAAAATTTGGGCGCTAGCTTCTGACAATGCTCGACCTTGAGGGAAGTTTTCTTGTATGGTTGCAGTCACAGAAACACCTGATCCCCTTCTGCAAATTGACGTTCAGAGCGACCTTGATCTTCTTGTTGCTTCATGCAATTTTGTGCCATGACCAAGTTCTCATTAAGGGTATGGAGAATATCCTCTCGAACTGTAAGTGTTTGGTCAACCACCTGGACCTTCAAGGTACCCGGTAAGTATGAGAGAACTGAAGGTGGCTTCTGTCCATATACTACTTCAAAAGGAGTCATGCGAGTAGCTGTATGGTAGGAAGTGTTGTACCACCATTCGGCTAGGGGTAGCCATTGAACCCACCGATGTTATTTTTCAGAAGCAAAACACCTCAGATATGTTTCCAAACACTTGTTGACAACTTCCGTTTGACCATCAGTTTGGGGTTGATAAGATGTGCTGAGATGCAATTGGGTGCCCTGGAGCTTAAACAGTTCTTGCCAAAAATTGCTTGTGAAATTTGGGTCACGATCAGAAACAATAGAGTGCGGCATGCCATGAAGCTTGAAGACCTGGTCCATGAAAAGTTGAGCCATCGTGGATGCAGTAAATGGGTCTTGAAGAGCATAGAAATGAGAATACTTGGAAAGGCGATCCACAACCACCATTATGACTGATTTATTCCCTGATTTGGGTAAGCCGATAATAAAGTCCATAGAGATATCCTTCCAAATAGCCGGTGGAATTGGAAGCAGTTTTAGTGTGCCCGGAGATTCAAATATTTCTCCCTTGTTGCGTTGACACACCTCACATTCAGCTACAAAATTATGGATGTATTGTTTCATACCCTCCTAGAAAAAAGAACGTTTGACTCTGTCATATGTTTTGTTGAACCCTGAGTGCCCCGCTGTGGGTGTAGCATGAAGCTCAGAAAGTACCGTGGATTTAAGATTTGATTGTTTACTTAAATACAAACGACCTTTGTATCGAAGCTCATATTGTAGCCAAGAGTACCCTGGGGGAGCCGAAGCCTTTCTTTGAAATTGCTGGATTAGATGCGAACTTTTAAGGTCTTGAAGCCATTCCTGTCGCACAACTTGGAGCCAATCGGGTACAATGAAGGAAAGAGAAAAAAGGGATCCTTCTTCTTCATATTTTCGGGACAGTGCATCTGCCACTACATTGTCTTTTACCTTCTTATAAATGATCTCATAATCATAACCAAAGAGCTTAGTCACCCATTTTTGTTGGTCCTGGGAGGAAATGCGTTGTTCCAGAAAGTACTTGAGGCTTTGATGGCTGGTCTTGATTTGGAAATTTTGCCCTAAAAGATAAGGGCGCCACAAATCAATGGCATGTAGAATAGCCAACATTTCCTTATCATAAATGGGTTTGCCTAGATTCCTTTTAGACAATTTCTTGCTGGTGAAGGCCATAGGTCAACCCTCTTGCATAAGGACAACGCCGATTCCTTTCCCTAAGGCATCACATTCCAACACAAAGGTCTTTGTGAAATCAGGAAGGGCCAGAACTAGAGTGGTGCACATGGCCATGTTCAAGGTTTGAAAAGCTTGAGCAACGACTGGAGTCCAAGTGAAAGAGTTATTTTTGAGGAGAGCAGTGAGAGGTGATGCAATCTTTCCATAGTTCTTAACAAACTTACGATAATACCTTGTTAAGCCCATAAATCCACGCAAGGTTTTGAGAGTCTTTGGGTGCGACTAATCTTGCATAGCTTCAATCTTTTTTGGATCCACCTTGATGCCATCCTTGCCAACTAGATGACCCAAGTATTCTACTTCTGAGGCACCAAAAACACATTTAGACCATTGCAGGAAACGTTGGTGTTGGGAGAGGCGATGGAGAACTTGATCTACATGAGTAAGATGGTTGGTCCAGGTTTTTCTATAGATGAGGATATCATCAAAGAAAACTAAGACAAAATGACGGAGAAAGGGATGGAAGACATGATTCATGAGGCTTTGGAAGGTGGAGGGATCATTACACAAGCCAAAGGGCATGACCAAAAACTCATTGTGGCCCTCATGAGTGCGAAAGGCCATCTTGGGAATGTATGCCTCTTTCATACGTATTTGGTGATAGCCCTAGCGAAGATCAAGTTTAGTAAATAATTGGGTGCCACTCAATTCATCCAGGAGGTCATCAATGACTGGAATGGGAAATTTGTCTTTAATGGTCAGTTTGTTGAGGGAACGGAAGTTAGGACACATTCTTAAAGAACCTTCTTTCTTTAGGACCATGACTACTGGAGAAGAGTAAGGGCTCGTACTAGGGTGGATAACACCTGCATTAAGTAGTTCCTGGACCATTTTCTCAATTTCATTTTTTTGTGAGAAGGGGTAGCGATATGGACGAATATTGGGAGGAAGGCTTCCAGGTACAAGCAGAATGGAATGATCATGAACACCGCGGGAAGGAGGGAGGCCTTTGGGAGTGGAAAATACCATTTGATGTTTAGAAAGGAGATCTTGGAGGTCATGCGACACTTGGGGTGTTTCTGTTTCTTGAATGGCATGGAGTTGGGCAATGACACCAGATTGACCTTTTTTGAGCATCTTTTACATGCGATGGGAACTAATGACCTCAGGTGAACCAACAATGATGCCCTAGAATTTATATTGGTGGCCTTCCTGGTCAAATTGCATGGTTAATGCCTTAAAATCCATGAGAACAGGACCCAAAGTTCTTAGCCAGTTGGCACCCAACACAATGTCACAACCACCCATGTCAATAGCAAACATATGGGATTTTAGGTGGTAGTCATCGATTTGGAGATGCACATTTTCACAGCGCCCTCCACATTTCATGGAACCACCATTGGCAATCATGATTTGGAAATTATTAACATCATGGATGTAGCAATGAGTTTCTTGGGCAATGCGACGATGAATAAAATTATGGGTGCTTCCACTATCAACTAGAATGGTGACCTTTCGATTCTTGATGTAACCGATTAACTTGAGGGTTTGGGGAGCGGAAAAACTAGTGAGAGAATTGAGGGAAATGACGGGTTCTACTTCGGGAGGGTCTGAGGGAGGGGTTATGTCAGTGATTTCAGGTGACTTAGACATAAGGGGAGTTTCAACATCCTCTTCTGAAATGTCCTCAGAGATGGCCATAAAAATATTTTGTTCCTTACACTTGTGGCCCGAGAAATATTTGTCATCAAAATTATAACAAAGGCCTTTGAGTTGGCGTTCAACCATTTCAGCCCTGGTCAATTTTTGGATTTTTAATGGGGCAGAGGGAGTAGTGGGAGTGACAGGTTTAGGGCGAGGGATAAAGGAGGGTTTTTGGTTTTGAGATGATACCACCTGTTGTGCTTCTTTAGCTCTTTTAGTAGCCTCCACCCAAGTCGAGGGTCGATCCATGAGGACATGGACCCGAATCTCCTCCTTGAGGCCACTAACAAAACACTCTCGAAAGAAAGCATCAGTCATGCCCTCTGTTCGAAAATCCAGGCGTTCAAAGGTAGCTATGAAGTCTTCTACTATTCCATATTTCTTCAACTTTGTCAAACGACCCAAATGGTTGGTGTTTGTGTCAAAGCGTTCATAAATCTCAATCACAAATTGGGTCCAAGAAATATACCCTTGACGGGAAGTTTTTCTCCATTGCCACCATTGCCAATGTTCTTGATCTAAATGGAGAACACCATACCGGAGTTTGGCCAAGTCATCGGTAATTCCATATAAAGAGAAATAATGTTCCATTTGGGTTACCCAACCAGTGGGGTCCGAGCCATCATATTTGGTCACGTCCACCTGCGGAAGGCGTATGCCACATTGAAAGTGATGGGACTGAAAGGTATGGGAATGGGAGGAAGTTTCGCCTTCATTATTTGGATGTGCTTCATAGAAATGGTCATCTGTAGGGATCTTCAGTTTGGTGCAGAGTGCTGCAAAGACAGATTCAAGATGGGTGGTAAGTTCTTGTTTGACTTCCTCCATTGAGGACTGCATGGTTGTATTTATGGTAGCATTGATGGACAAATTGATGGAGGAAATACTAGCACTGAGTTGTTTTACTTCTTTTTGGGTTTCTAGGAAAGTAGATTGCATGGTGTCGAAGCGAGCTTCCAAGTCTTGGCTATGGGTATGGGCCATGAGGATGGGTGAACTGAAAAGGGGTGGGTGGGGTCAAACATTTTGTCTAAAAATGATATGGATGAAAGTGATAAGGGCGGAGAGATGAATCCAATGGAATAGGTCTCAAATAATGGTGAAAAAATTTCCAGACTCCTTTTTTTTTTTAACACCTGCGGAGTTATACTCCGGTCTGAAGAATACTGCAGTGATGAAATCCCCAAATGTTTAACTAGAAAGAGATCTATATTTACTTGGAAACCCAAACACAGTTGCGTGGCAATAGATCTGGTCTATTTTTAATTCATTTATGTTTCTGTCCCCTAAGGGTTAGGTATTCAAGGGTTCTACAGACAAGGGTTTTCCCTGTGCTATAGCTCTCTGATATACGTGCAGGGTCCAACAGTATTACTCAACTCAATATCTCAGGGTACTAACTAAGGAGGATAAACCGTACCCTTATCCGTACTACTCGACTACCTAGGTACTAGAGAGTATCTTCCCGAGTGTTGTTCTCGGTGACACTATAGCAGTCCAGCGGCCGATAGGTTTATCTAAAGAGGGCTTCAGGAAATCTAGGCCAATTCATACATAGGTGTTGTCTGATGTGCTACCACTCGAAAGGGTACCAACAGGGGTTACAAGGGTGGCCAAAAGATGTGCGCTTAATAACCACTTGTATTTCTTGCGTGTATGAATCCCTCAACCGCGGGTTTATGCGCGTAACGACAAATATCTATGGTTTAAAGACGTCGGAATACGTCTCTACCCCGAAAAAAAAATTCCCACAATTTCTGCCAAGGAAAGTGCTCTGTTACCACTTGCAAGATACCAGATATATAAAATATGCAGAACATAAATAAAATGCTAGAAATGGCAGAATAACAGTAAAATATCCAACATAATCTCCACAATAACACATAAATGATATAAGAACAACAATAGAAATAACACTTTG
>ML777564.1:2362675-2388835 GCA_009831015.1 Picea engelmannii | reverse complement strand
ATCAATCACCCCAACAATGGTCAAGTGGATTAGTGTAAGATCCAAGCAGTCATCCGAAATGAAAGAAACCTAATGCATACATAAGAAGGTTATAATGATCAAATATGACACATACCATGATACCTCGGACCGATTACCTCATGCAGCAAGAGCCCTCTCTGATGCAAGCCCAGGAAGGTAGTGATGGAGGTTGTTACTGCTAACAGGACAAAGCTGGCCGAGAAGAAGAAAGATGGGCCCTCCAGGGCCATGCTCAAGTCAATCCGCTCTCGGTACTCCATGTCTAGGACCATGTGGGCCTCGAGACATGATCTCCTAGTTATCCCTAGATATCAGGGATAACAGGTCCAATTAAAGGTTTAAAAGTAAGGCCCCAACTAAGGAACCATCTAAAGTCAACTTAATTAAATGAACCAAAAATGAAGCAACATATTAACCACCAAAATAATATTAAGAAGCATAAATTCATACAGCCCAAATGATTTTTAAAGCACAGATAAGAGAAAATGAAAAATTCATTCAGTAATACTATGTATGCATGCATAGGAAAAGAAGTATGCACATTTGTATCTTCTAATAGTATCAAATATGCATTGAATATTATATTATAACAACTAATTGTAACTAATTGTGTGTTTGTGTGCGTCTATGTTGTGTACATATTACATACATATAAGTGTGTGCCAATGACAAGTAATGAGAATAATAGTCCTATTTCCTATTATTTTATGCATGGAATTAATCATTGCACATATTGACTGTGTGTATAAATGAAGTATTGTAGAGCAAGTAAGGAAGAGGGTGTGCTCTGGGTAGCATAGTAAATCAATTCTATAAATAATAGACTGAATAAAATAAGAGACGTAGTAACATATCGTTCCATTATTCTAGGGTATGCTAAATAGAATTAGTCAGTCCATAGTGAGCAAGCCGCTCCATTATTACCATGTATGATGAAAATGTTGGTCTACATAGTCTGTTTTTAAATTCCAATCGTGGTCATTCACAACAAAACAATCACCAATTTTGAAGGCGACTTCGTGGGCATTTAAACAATAGCCTATGTCAATCTTTAAAGGCAAAAATCTTGGTCAATTTTAGCAAGCTCCGACAACATTCTAAAGGAAAAATCGTGGGTAATTACAGCAAGCTCCGACAACATTCTAAAGACAAAATCGTGGGTAATTACAGCAAGTCAGTCACGTTTTTAAAAGGCAAATCGTTGTGCTATATATCGGGAAGATGGAGGCTACCCTTTTAATGGAAAAATGAAGTCTTTAAGGCAGTAAACACAATCACAATTAATTTTCAAATCACCAGGCCACAAGGCATCAATTAGCAGTAAATGTTTTTTGTAAAACACAGTCTTCTTCAAGGGGAAAATCACCCCAAAAGTAAAAACGAAATGCAAACTTGAGAGGGGCGAAATTGCCAGGCAGCAAAGGTAATCAAACAAAAAATCTTAAGTGCAAGACACAGTCTTCTTCAAGGGGAAAATCGCCCCAAAAGAAAAAAAAAAAAATGCAAACTTGAGAGGGATGAATAGACCAAGGTTTCCCCCTTTCAATGCCAAGATGCCAATGCCAACGCATACAGGAAAACAAAAACTTTTTTGTCTTTCTTACTAGGGTACCGAATGTAAAACACAGACAAAGAGTTTAATTGTTTTTCCATTTCCGGAATACCAATCCAAAAATGCAGACATGAATCGACTCATTTTCCATTGTCAGAATATCAATACAAAAATGCAGACATGAATCAACTCGTTTTTCCATTGCCAGAATGCAAATACAAATGCAGACACAAATCAACTCATTTTCCATTGCCAAAATACCAATAAAAAAATATAGACATGAATCAACTCGTTTTTCCATTGCCAGAATGAAAATACAAATGCAGACATGAATCAACTCGTTTTCCATTGCCAGAATACCAAGACAAAAATACAAATATGAATCAACTCATTTTTTTTCCATTGCCAGAATGCAAATACAAATGCAGACAATAGTAAGAGAACCGAAAGGATCCAATAAGAAGGGTCATGGAATGATTGCAGGGGTTTTATTAGTCAAGGCATAGAGAAAACCAACCAGGCCACCAGATAATCCATATGCAGAGGTTGTTGCCAGATGGAAGAATCAACAATCATCCAGGGAAAAACATCAAGGGCAGCCAACTAACAGGTTCATCATTCGCTCATCATCCTCATACAGAAAAGAAGGGCGTTGAGATCCATAGGTCTTTTAATGCTAAGGAGACGACCGTAGATCAGGCTCCTAGTCGACTACTCAGGCGAGGACTAGTGAGCTAGGGACGAAGGCTAAACAACCATGAAGGTCACAATCGACATAGCAAGGTGGTCAAGACGTGCGAGGAAATGAAGCCATGACAGTCAATCTATCATCGAGCTAGGCTAAGAAAATTTTAGAAAACCATCTAGACAATCAGTTCACTTACCCAAGTAAAAATGAAGATTGAAGCATAAGTTCTAAAAAAATTTACCATAAAAAATGAAGAAAGCATACCGTTGCCTGTTCGCTTGCTTCAAATGACGTCCCGCGCGCTCCGTGAAACTCCCGCTTGCCGACCGTCGAGAGTTCACCGGTACCTCCCAGCCAATGCTAGGGGTACTCTTCTTCCCCCTTAGCCCTCCGAGCTACAAAGGGGCCACACACTCAGTATCCAGAGATTTCGACTAGCTCCCAGCTCGCCTCGCAAGGCCGAGTTACCACTCCTTACCGAGATGGGTATCCCAACTCCCACAAGTTAAGTTAGTCAAGTAGATATTTCTGCAACGTAACGTTACGGAAACAGAAGATGATCCAACCTCCATCTCCTCACTTCATTATATAGAGTTTTGTGGTTCTTTACTTTCTCAAAATCTTGTTTAATTAAGTTTTTAAAATTTAATTCCTAAAAATTTCTCCCCGTACAAGTGTCACCCATCCCCTTCATTTCTCCATAAATTAATTTCTTTAATTAATTAATTATCTTTATTCCTCTCACCCACCTAGAGTTACTCCTAGAATCGCTCCTAGGTGTCCCAAAATTCTCTTACAGGTTTTAATGATTTTCCCCACTATTAATTTGTTAGTTCAGTTTAAATTAGAAAGCTCTTAAATGGTAGATACTTTACTAAGTTTGACTTTCCGCTTTTTCCCTTTTGTTTCCTTTTTCTTTTTTGTGTTTCCCTCTTTTCCTAGTTTCCTAATATTTTAGATTTTCCCTCTTTCCCCTTTTTAATTAGAACTCAAAAAGGCAGGTGTGGAAATTAACCCTATTTCCCTTTTCTCATTTAATTAATATATCAAAAATAATAAAACAATTAATTCCCTTTTTTTTTTTAATTTTATTCGAACAGATTTTTGAAAAAATTAAATTTCTTACTCCCTCCGTGTTACAAGATTTAATGAAGATCCTACACTTTATTTATTTTGTTTTTAATTTTATTTAATATATATATATATATATATATATATATATATATATATATATATATATATATATATATAATTATTTTTTTTAATAAAAAGGATAAAATTTTACCACTAGCATGACTTAGACCTAGACCTTAATTTTCGTGATGGGCGACTTTTTATTAGGGAAAATGTTTTTTTTTTTTAAATTCTTATCACATTGTTCATCCTAAGGCCATCTAGGTTCATTCATTTATCAAAACAACGCGACGTGCCCTTCAGGGCACACTAGGTGCTCCAAGGGTGCCACTCGCCTCATCTGTTCACTTGCACGATGTGCCCTTCAGAATGAACTATGTGCTCCAAGGGTGCCACTCGCCTCTTTCCATTTTTCTTGTGCGATGTGCCCTTCAGGATGCACTACGTGCTCCAAGGGTGCCACTCGCCTCTTGAATGACCTTGTATACATCAAAAAACGCTGGAGTCAATACTCTGCTAGGTCAACTTGTGGGAGACTAAGGGCCTCTAAGGAATAAGGTCCCTGCCTTATTGCGCGCCCCTTAGAATCATCGTGAGCGACTACCGCAGTATTCCCTCATGACATCGTGGGTCCTCTCGAACTAGGTAAATTTTAACCTACAGTTAGAGCCACGACGAGAGTGCTAGTAGGCTATGGCAGGGCTGTTGTCCACACCTCTCCCTCAACATCTCTGGTTTTCATGTGTGACCCCTTTACTCCACATGTGAATCTGGTCGGCAAGCTATCGTCAGCATGCATCATCAATAAATCATGTCAGAATATATCCATATCATATCATCTAATCAGATGCATTAATATCACAGTAATACAATCAAACCCCAATGGTACACTCCCTGACTCGATCCAGAGTCCAAGGGGTTCCATCGATGCCTCTGCATCCTCGAGGTCCAAAATCCTGCACACTCGGTAAAACCGAGTCAATAACACCTATCTATGTCAATGCAGTAAAAAGAAAATTCATCAACCCATAACACCTCATAATCAAAATAAATGTTTTAGTAACATAAAATCCGGATCACTTGCGAGCAAGTATCCTCAAAGAATAAGTTTTCTCAGTGCCCAAAAGAGGGATGTTACATACACCCCCTCTTGGTCTAAACTTTGTCTCAAAGTTTCATAGTATAAATGTCAAAATAAAGTGTATCACAGTATCATATGTTTATCTATCAAACAAAAAATGGAAACTATTGACGCATATCATATGCGTCCTCCCAGGTCGTCGAGTGCGGACTATAATTGTCCCATTGGACCTTGATTTGATCTACTGTTCGAAGCAGTAGATATTGAATGCAATGATCCAAGATGCGGATTCGCTCAGCCGTGAGCGCACCCTTGTCCGACACCCGCAAGGTGCTCAAGTCAAATCATGTGAAGGATCACTAATCATAAAATCTCAGTAGAGACGTGAAATACATTATACATATGCCTCAAGAATCAGGCAAGGCTAGTCATCAGGCCACACACCACTCTTTTCCAAAATATTGTAGGATCCCATGATCCTAGGATATAGTTTAGCCCTTTTTTTTCCCAAACTAGATCAAACTCTTATGCAGTTTCAACCGCAAAAATACTCGATCGCCACAACGTAATTACGGTCGACACGACGCGCATCATCATAAATCTTCTGTCGATCCTACACTTCCTTGATACTTTGTCTTAAAGTTTTGATTTAATCTTCCAATTCTTGGATCGCTTCCGGTCCCACCTAGACCTTATCTGCAAGCCGATCTCAAGTCAAAGGCACCAAACACGGTCGCTTGTAAAGAAACTCGAAAGGTACCATCTTAATGGTGCTCTGGTAACTGTTGTTATAAGCGAATTCCACCAATAGCAAGAATTCTTCCCAACGCTTTTGTTGGTCCATTACGTACATGCGCAACATGTATTCCAAGATCTGGTTTGTTCGTTTGGTCTGTTCGTCAGTCTCTGGGCGATACGTAGTACTGAAGTTAAGATGTGTTCCCAAGGCCTCTTGGAAACTCATCCAAAATCGTCCAGTGAACATCGATCCATGATCAGATATAATCCTCTTAGGTATGCCATGCAACCTCACAATCTCACTGATGAAAACTCTAGCTATGTCGAGTGCCTGCTAAGTCGTACACAGAGGAATAAAGTGAGCACTCTTCATCAGAGTGTCTACTACTATGAAAATTGAGTCATGTCTCCTTGCCGTCAGCGACAATCCAACAATAAAATCCATCGAAATAACCTCCCATTTCAATTCTAGAATAGTGTGTAGCTATAGTAATCCTGCTGGGTGTCTATGTTCAACCTTTACTTGCTGACATTCTAGACATATGGCCACATAGTTGACTATGTCTACCTTCATTCCCTTCCATAAGAATAAGGGTTTAAGGTCTACCCTGATCTTCATGAATCCTGGGTGAGCCATGTAAACTGCTCTATGAGCCTCGCTTAGGATCAACATCCTCAACTCATCGTTCAATGGTACATAGATCCGATTTTTAAACCTTAATAAACCATCGCTGTCAAAAGAAAATCCTTCAAATCGTGGTACCATCATTATGTTTTGTCCGATAAAACCCTCGACCTCTTTGTACCAGTTATCGTCATGCTGTAAAGTTAGAATCTTTTTACGTAGATCCGTCTGAAGAGGCAGCACTGAAAAGATGCATGGTCTCCGACTCAATGCATCCGCCACTCAGTTCAATGTTCCTTTTATGTAAGTAATCTTGAAGTCGTACTCGCTAAGAAATTTTGACAAACGCCTTTGTCACGCGTTCAGGTCGCTTTGCGTAAAGATGTGTTGTAGTCCATAGTGGTTAGTCTTTAGTTCAAATTTTCTTCCAACAAGGTAGTGTCTCCAAACCTTCAAGGCATATACGATGACTAACAAGTCCAAATCATGTGTTGTGTAGTTCTCCTCATGCCTTCTCAGTTTCCTCAAGATGTAAGCGATCACTTGGCCGTCTTGCATCAAGACTCCATCTAAGCCTTCCTTGGATGCATCAGTGCATACCAAGAAGTCCGTGTCCATGTCCGGGACCTTTAGTATCGATGTTGTTTTCAACAACTCCTTGAGCCTCTGAAATGCTTCTGTGCATTTCTCAGTCCAAACAAACTTCTTGTTCTTCTTCTGCAACTTAGTGATCGGATTTTCTATCTCGAAAATCCCTCGACGAACCGTCTATAGTATCCTGCTAAACCCATGAAGCTACGCACTTCTGGGACATTCGTTGGTGCAAGCCATTCCATAGTATCCTTGACCTTGGTTGGATCCACGGCGATGCCTTCGTCGGAGATGACATGCCCTAAATAGTGAATCTTCGATTGATAAAAAGAGCATTTGGAGAACTTCCCATACAATTTGTGCTTTCGCAGATACTATAGTACCAAGCACAAGTTCTCGTCATGCTCCTCTGTCATCCATGAGTAGTTCAAAATATCATCAATGAATACTTGGACGAACTTGTCCTAGTACTCACGGGACACCCCATTCATCAAACTCATAAATACCCCTGGGGCATTTGTCAGTCCAAATGGTAAAACAATGAACTTGTAATGTCCAAACCTCGTCTTAAAAGTGGTCTTAGGGACGTCATCTTCCTTAATCTATAACTGGTGATACCCTGATCACAAATCGATCTTTGAGAACACCGTCACACCGTTCATTTGATCGAACAGATCATCAATCCTTGGAAATAGATATTGATTCTTGATCGTGGCCTTGTTCAATTGACGGTAGTCAATGCAGAGCCTCCACGACCCATCATTATTTTGTATGAAAATAACAGGTGCACCCCATGGTGACATACTAGGACGTATCAGTCCCAGTTCCAACAACTCCTTCAGTTGCATTCTTAACTCTTGTAATTCTGGGGTTGACATGCGATAAGGAATTCTAGATATCGGTTCTATTCTTGGTTTTAGGTCTATAGTAAACTCCAATTCCCTCTCTGGCGACATCCCAGGTAACTCCTCTGGAAATACATCCGCAAACTCTCTCACCACCGGAAGGTGTTCTATAACTTTCACTACTCCCTTCTCATTTAACGCAAGGATAGAATAAATCTTGCACCCCTTGCACATGCTCTTCCATAGCTGCAAGGAAGAGATGAACCTTAGGGAAACTCCCTGGTTTCCTCCTACAATCACACCTCTCTATCCCTCATCTTCGACCAAGCTCAATTGTTTCGTCTTGCAGTTGAGTATCGCCTCATGTGATTCCAACCAGTCCATACCGATCACGTCATAAGATCCTAAGATCGTGACGTACAGGTTGTCCCTCGTGAAAATATCTCCCAGGTTAAGGATACAACCCGTAACCTTTCCTCCAACCTTTTGTTTGGCTCTCGAAGCCATCTCTACGAAGCTAAACTCATTCTGTTCGACTGCCTTTAAATTAATCCTTTTTAGCACTGCACCAGAAATGAAACTCTCAGTAGCACCGAGATCTATCAAAATACTAAGGGTCTGATCAGCAATGATACCTGTCATATCGAGCACAGTCGACTGATGCTATGCCTGGTGGTTATTCACCGCTGCATGAATCCAATGGGCCTCGCCCATATCTCCCACGGTAGAGGGTCCATCTGATCTGAAAGCTCTAGTCCTCTCCACAGGGAAGTTGCGCTGGTAGTGTTGTTCCCCACATGTCCAACACCCCTTCTTCGATCCAGTACTCCTGGTACCTGAAGTCGAAGATGAATTCTAACAATAAGGCCAAACTCGAACTTCTTGACCTTAAGTTTCTGGGTAACTTGGTGTGGAGCATATCGAAGCAGCTCCAAAATGGGCCTCATACTCGGGCACCGTGTGGCTACCTCGTCGCAAGGCTTCGAACTCGTTGAGATAATGCTCAACGAATTCCTTAGAAAAATACCTCTCCTGGAACCGTCCCTCGAACAGTTCCCATGACACATCACCGGTGGCCAGGTTCAAAAGGGGTAGGAGTGTCTTCCGCCATAATAGAGCGCTCCCCTTTAGTGGAAAGACCACCATGTGGACCTTCATGCCGGAGGTCGTAAAGGCGAAGTGTGAAGCACATGCCTTGCTCTACAACTATGATTCGACGAAACCACCATTCATGACACTAATGGATGCTAGAACTCATCTCTCTTGAGATCTAGGAGGATGCTATCACTACTAGCTATTGCACGTTGTGGACCCTCAGGGGCGCCCTCTAAATGCGATCTCCAAGAGGACACGTTAAGGTTTTTACTTAATGCAAGGGTTAATACTCACGGGTTTACTGCAGTGGAAAGCCTGACAATCCACAGTCGCAGGGTTGAACCTGCTCTGATACCATATGTGACATCCCTGTCGTTACGACGACAAAGATATATACAACAAGTAATTTTTTTTTTTTTTAAAAGATGCATTAGGAAGTATACATCCCAATTAATCACGACATCATTGACCCATAGTGAAATGTATAAATGAAACAACTTAAACGCATAACACCAATCACGACGTAAGATGACCCATCATCATCACGAATGACGAACAAAAATTGATGCAATGTCACAATAAATCAAGGTACATGAGTCAACATTCACATGACACAAAACAATTCAAATTAAACCAAGGCAACAAGTATTTATGAGTTATTCTCGAGGCACAAGGCCCAGTCATAAAATACGGTCATCCATCATAAAAATTCCATTACGTGCTATAATACTAAAGTCTAAGGATGTCATTTATTACATAAATCCAAGAGCACCAGTAGTCTAAATAATCATTCTTACATTGAAAACACTGTGTGTGAGTGAAAAACAACTACATAACCATTGTGTTAGCATTGGTTTAATGACGCACGATTAACAAATAAACATGCATCCATATAACCCATAACACTCGAGTAAATGTCAACCTTTATTGTCATCGCGCAAGGGGATCCAATCACATAACTAATCATACATCATCAATATTCGAGTGCCAATAATCTTATTACTTTTCCGGTGCATAATCCAAGGCGCAAATCCCAAATACAAGAAAACATCCAATCAATCCATGCATGAGGAAATCTAATCATCAAGACTCTATCATTCATCACGTCAAATTCATTTGTGCATGATGTTTAAAGTCTACTACCATCATTTATCACATTATAGTTTAATGTGTACAAGAAGTCTAACAACTCAATGATTACATATCTCTACTAAATCAATGGCTCGAGAGAATGAATTAATTAAATCATTCAAATTCAACTTTATTCAAGAGCGTAAGAGTAAACTGGTGACTTTATCCTTCTTGAATCTATTTATTTCTTGGTGCCCCGAAATCAAAATGCTTAATTTAAACATAACTCAAAGTGACTCAGGGATGACTGAAACTCTGGTTAAATTAAAGGAAGAAGAATCCTTACTAAGGAGAAGGCTAGCTTCAAGTCTTAAATAAAGGTCCAATTAAAGGTTTAAAAGTAAGGCCCCAACTAAGGAACCATCTAAAGTCAACTTAATTAAATGAACCAMAAATGAAGCAACATATTAACCACCAAAATAATATTAAGAAGCATAAATTCATACAGCCCAAATGATTTTTAAAGCACGGATAAGAGCAAATGAAAAAATCATTCAGTAATACTATGTATGCATGCATAGGAAAAGAAGTATGCATATTTGTATCTTCTAATAGTATCAAATATACATTGAATATTATATTATAACAACTAATTGTGACTAATTGTGTGTTTGTGTGCGTCTATGTTGTGTACATATTACATATATATAAGTGTGTGCCAATGACAAGTAATGAGAATAATAGTCCTATTTCCTATTATTTTATGCATGGAATTAATCATTGCACATATTGACTGTGTGTGTAAATGAAGTATTGTAGAGCAAGTAAGGAAGAGGGTGTGCTCTGGGTAGCATAGTAAATGAATTTTATAAATAACAGATTGAATAGAATAGGAGACGTAGTAACATATCGTTCCATTATTATGGGGTATGCTAAATAGAGTTAGTCAGTCCATAGTGAGCAAGCCACTCCATTATTACCAGGTATGTTGAAAACGTTGGTCTACACAATCCGTTTTTAAATTCCAACCGTGGTCATTCACAACAAAACAATCACCCATTTTGAAGGCGACTTCGTGGGCATTTAAACAACAGTCTATGTCAATATTTAAAGGCAAAAATCTTGGTCAATTTCAGCAAGCTCCAACAACATTCTAAAGGAAAAATCATGGGTAATTACAACAAGCCCTGACAACATTCTAAAGGCAAAATCGTGGTTAATTACAACAAGTCAGTCACATTTTTAAAAGGCAAATCATTGTGCTATATATCGGCAAGACGTAGGCTACCCTTTTAATGGAAAAATGAAGTCTTTAAGTCAGTAAACACAATCACAATTAATTTTCAAATCACCAGGCCACAAGGCATCAATTAGCAATATTTGTTTTTTGTAAAATGCAGTCTTCTTCAAGGGGAAAATCACCCCAAAAGTAAAAACGAAATGCAAACTTGAGAGGGGCTAAATTGCCAAGCAAAAAAGGTAATCAAACAAAAAATCTTAAGTGCAAGATGCAGTTTTCTTCAAGGGGAAAATCACCCCAAAAGAAAAGAAAAACGAAATGCAAACTTGAGAGGGATGAATAAACCAAGGTTTCCCCCTTTCACTGCCAGGATGCCAATGCCAATGCATACAGGAAAACAAAAACGTTTTTTCTTTCTTACCAGGGTACCAAATGTAAAACTCAGACAGAGAGTTTAATTGTTTTTCCATTGCCGGAATACCAATCCAAAAATGCAGACATGAATCAACTCGTTTTCCATTGCCAGAATATAAATACAAAAATGCAGACATGAATCAACTCGTTTTTCCATTGCCAGAATACAAATACAAATGCATACATGAATCAACTCATTTTCCATTGCCAGAATACCAATACAAAAATGCATACATGAATCAACTCATTTTTCCATTGCCAGAATACAAATACAAATGCAGACATGAATCAACTCGTTTTCCATTGCCAGAATACCAATACAAAAATGCAGACATGAATCAACTCGTTTTTTTCCCATTGCCAGAATGCAAATACAAATGCAGACAATAGTAAGAGAACTAAAAGGATCCAATGGGAAGGGTCATGGAATGATTGTAGGGGTTCTATTAGTCAAGGCATAGAGAAAACCAACCAGGCCACCAGATAATCCACACACAGAGGTCGTTGCCAAATGGAAGAATCAACAATCAACCAGGGAAAAACATCAAGGGCAGCCAACTAACAGGTTCGTCATTTGCTCATCAACCTCGCACAGGAAAGCAGGGCGTTGAGATCCATAGGTCTTTTAACGCTAAGGCGACGACTGTAGATCAGGCTCCTGGTAGACTGATCAGGCGAGGACTGGTGAGCTAGGGACGAAGGATAAACAACCACGAAGGTCACAATCAACACAACAAGGTGGTCAAGACATGTGGGGAAATGAAGCCATGGGAGTCAATCTATCATCGAGCTACGCTAAGAAAATTTCAGAAAACCATCTAGACAATCAGTTCACTTACCCAAGTAAAAATGCAGATTCAAGCATAAGTTCTAAAACAATTTACCATACAAAATGAAGAAAGCGTATCGTTGCCTGTTCGCCCGCTCCAAATGACATCCCACATGCTCCATGCAACTCCCGCTCCTCGACCGTCAAGACTTCACCGATACCTCCCAGCCAATGCTAGGGGTACTCTTCTTCCCTCTTATCCCCCCGAGCCACAAATGGGCCACACACTCAGTATCTAGAGATTTCGACTAGCACCCAGCTTGCCTCACAAGGCTGAGCTACCACTCATCACTGAGCTAGGTATCCCAACTCCCACAAGTTAAGTTAGTCAAGTAGATATTTCTGCAGCGTAACGTTACACCAACATAAGATGATCCAACCTCCATCTCCTCCCTTCATTATATAGAGTTTCATGGCTCCTTACTTTCCTAAAATCTCGTTTAATTAAGTTTTTAAAATTTAATTCCTAAAAATTTCTCCCCGTACAAGTGTCCCCCATCCCCTTCATTCCTCCATAAATTAATTTCTTTAATTAATTAATTATATTTATTTCCTTCACCCACCTAGAGTTACTCCTAGAATCGCTCCTAGGTGTCCCCAAATTCTCTTACAGGTTTTAATGATTTTCCCCACTATTAATTTGTTAGTTCAGTTTAAATTAGAAAGCTCTTAAATGGTAGATACTTTACTAAGTTTGACTTTCCTCTTTTTCCCTTTTGTTTCCTTTTTCTTTTTTGTGTTTCCCTCTTTTCCTAGTTTCCTAATATTTTAGATTTTCCCTCTTTCCCCTTTTTAATTAGAACTCAAAAAGGCAGGTGTGGAAATTAACCATATTTCCCTTTTCTCATTTAATTAATATATAAAAAATAATAAAACAATTAATTCCCCCCCCTTTTTTTAAATTTTATTCCAACAGATTTTTGAATAAATTAAATTTATTACTCCCTCCGTGTTACAAGATTTAATGAAGATCATACTCTTTATTTATTTTGTTTTTAACTTAATTATATATATATATATATATATATCCTTTTTTTTTTAATAAAAAGGATAAAATTTTACCACTAGCATGATTTAGACCTAGACCTTAATTTTCGTGATGGGTGACATTTTATTAGGGAAAATGTTTTTTTTTTTTAAATTGTTATCACATTGTTCATCCTAAGGCAGTCTAGGTTCATTCATTTATCAAAACAATGTGACGTGCCCTTCAGGACGCACTAGGTGCTCCAAGGGTGCCACTCGCCTCATTTGTTCCCTTGCGCGACATGCCCTTCAGGATGCACTACGTGCTCCAAGGGTGTCACTCACCTCTTTCCATTTTTCTTGTGCAACGTGCCCTTCAGAATGCACTACATGCTCCAAGGGTGCCACTCGCTTCTTGACTGACTTGGTAGACATCAAAAACCCTTGGAGTCAATACTCCGCCAAGTGAACTTGTGGGAGACTAGGGGGCTCTAAGGAATAAGTCCCCCGCCTTATTGCACACCCCTTAGAATCATCGTGAGTGACTATCGCAGTCTGCCCTCACGACATCCTAGGTCCTCTCGAACTAGGTAAACGTTAACCTACAGTTCGAGCCACGGCAGGAGTGCTAGTAGGTTGTGGCAGGGTTGCTGTCCACACCTCTCCCTCAACATCTCTGGTTTTCGTGCATGACCCATTTACTCCACATGTGAGTCTGGTCGAAAAGCTATCGTCAACGTGCATCATCAACAAATCGTGTCAGAATATATCCATATCATATCATCTAATCAAATGCACTAATATCACAGTAATACAATCAAACCCCAATGGTACACTCCCTGAATCGATCCAGAGTCCAAGGGGTTCCATCGATGCCTCTGCATCCTCGAGGTCCAAAATCCTGCACACTCAGTAAAACCGAGTCAATAACCCCTGTCTATGTCAATGCAGTAAAACAAAAATTCATCAACCCATAATGCCTCATAATCAAAATAAATGTTTTAATAACATAAAATCTGAATCACTTGTGAACAAGTGTTGTCAAAGAATAAGTTTTCTCAGTGCCCAAAAGCGGGATGTTACAAGAAGGGATAAATTCCAAGGGAAGATGAAGTCTTGTGATGATTTGTTCTAGGGTTTTATTTGAAGGTAATCTTGGAATTTTCCATATAATTTTTTTCTAGACCGACTAATACAGTGAAACTTGGATGTTTTTTAGAAGAGATAGCAAATAATATTGGATATGAATATAAGGTCTTGAATCATTACATGTTTGGATTTATACTCAGTGGAATTTGAGGTTTTTAAAACTAGGGTTTTCTTTTTCAAAACAAGTCATCTTTCCATTTTTTCTATAATGTTTTTTATTGGACGATCCAAGGAGAGAAACTTGGAGGAATTTTAGAGAAGATATAGAATATTATTGGGTACAAGTTTCAGATCCTGATTCATTACATGTATGGAGTTATACTTGTTGGAAGTTAGGGTTTATGACTAATCCAAAAACTACTCTGAAATAGGTGTTCGAGATAAAACAATTATATCTGAATCTTGGTAGGTCCAAATTGAATTACGCTTATTTCATTATAAAAATAAAAGATACTAATATATGAGGTCCAATTTTTAGAATTAGAAACGAAAAATTGAGATTGTGGCAAATCTTACAAGTTTGTTGATTTGAGGTATAGTTCTGAGAAGTTTTGCATGTAGATTTAAGAAGTGATTTTGGGATTGTATTTGAAGGTTGATTTGATCCTGTATCATCATTTAAAATATACGAATGGGATTGGTGTACCCTTCCAACAGGTGCTGGAAAACTCATAGAGTGAGTTCTTCCTTCAAGTTGGTGCTTGTAAAGTCTTGAAACTACTTAAGAAACATTTATGTGGTTTTCTCCTAGTTGGGTTTCCACGTAAAAATATGTGTGCAATGTGTATGAGTTTATGTGATGATGAATGAAATGATTAATGTTTAATGTCTATGTAGTGCTTGAAGATTAAAATTGTTGAAATAAATCTATATTGATTCACCCCCCACTCTCTCATTATTCTTGAATATTCTAACAAGAATGCAGCCAACAGAGAATATTTTGAGAGAATGCATGAAGCATGGCTTCAAAAGAATGTGTATTGTTTATAAAAGACTTGGTGCTAAGGTATGTTTTTTTATTTATGCAACCATGTATATTCTACTCTGTGTGTGTGTGGATATACTTATTACAAATTATTTCTATGTTTGTAGATGGAAGATGAAGGGGTAGAATGTAAAAATCAAGTCGATCAAGAAAAAATTATGTTAAAAAATAAAAGTACAATATCACCTACAAATTACGAATAAATGAGGCATGCACACAATTCGAGCGATGAAAACAGTGCAATTGATGAATGACAATCAATATAATTGAATGTTACTACAATTTGTAAGTTTTAGAATATTTGTCTCTGAAAATCATGGATTTTGTTTAATGTACTTGACATATTGTCCCAATTGCATGAGGACATGTTACCAATAAGTGAAACAATTAAAAATTGGTTGCATTTTTTTTAAGCTAAAAAAAGTCTTTATATTTCTAAATATGGACAATAAAAATACATCCACACTAGGGAAGGTCTTCCTTAAAGGAAACTAGATACCTCCTCAGTTTATGTATATGATCAATCATTCATACAACACACATCCTAATGAGGGGTTTCCAGATCAGAAACTAGCCTCCTCATTGTTTACATCTAAGAAGGTATAAAGAATTACTGAGTTTAACCAACACAAAGAAAATATACCCTTGATCATAATTACGAGTAGGGGCACTATCATATATAACCATGTAATATCCGTAAAAAAAAAGAAACTACCATGGTATTTTAAACTAAAAATTTCAAGAAAGAAAAAAAGGTCAAGAGCGAGGATCTAAACCTGAAGCGTCAGCTGTTGGGATTCTTCGATTAATCAACATGCCCCTTTCCATTGTCTTCCTTACCATTTTTAGTTTTGGTCTCGTCCTCATCCTCAATATGAATGGGGCATGCACATGATCCTTGAGCGCTTGGGTGGTTTCCCATACTTTGGGCCTCCGGTGTCACCCAGAATTTGATTCCAAATTGTGAGAAACATAAAAGGTTGAACTTTCTGTCTAGGATTTCAATGGCCTAGAGAGATTTGTCATTATCTCTTTTAGCCTTAGCCACATCCTAGGAAACCATGGATTTCACCACCCAATATGTTTCAACTAGCTGGAAATACTTGGTTTCCCTGGTGCGAGTATTCTTAGGGTCGTCCAACCAATATTTGACTTCATTCTCTATGTATGCATCAAAGTTTGAGCAACATTTTTATCTCACCGCCTCCTCAATTTCCGTTGCATTCTTTTTTTCCTTTTTTTTTCTCATGCTGCTTGAGCCGCCATTGTTCATTTTACCAGTCCTTTTGAATAAGAAGGCTATGCTTTCTTTCCTTTCTGAGTTGTTCCCTTTCTAGCCATTCTGCTATTAACCCACTCAATTGTGAAGGTTGCTTCAATTGTCTATGTTTCGGCTAGCTCGACTCTTGGATATTGTCTCCTCTTTCTCTTAGACTGTCCTTGCATCTAGTTCCCATGGTGATAGCATCGATCACCTCCTAATTGTGATAGCCTAAAACACCACTAAGGAGTCGTGAAATTATTTCCCCACCACTTCCACTTCCACTTCTCTGAATCAAATTTCTTCCTATTCCTTGAGTACCTAACAAATTTATTTACCCCTATGAAAGGCCCGCAGACGACAACATTCCTGAAGTGACAAATTGGTTGCAATTTTATTATTCTGGGCCTTTATGTTTTCCATTTTTGTATGACAATGGGTCTCTTATTCATATATAATAAAATGGGTTTCTGATTTCATTGCATGGTCGAATGTTGTAAAATGTTGCGTTCTTAAATAATTAATATGATAATTTACATTATTACAAATAACATAGGTGTAATTCATTGGATAATGCATTAATGCAATCATTATATCACAATGCAATAACAAAAATATAAAACAATGTTATTATAAAAAAACATTTTATTTTGAAATGATTAATTGAAAATTTGTAAAAAACAATGAATTAAAATATATACATGTATTCTTTTGAACTCGCTAGAAAGTGCATGCCATAATATAGAAAGTGGTATGTTTTGAGGAGTCATATGCACGAGTTCACATTAATTATAATATCGCACTGATATGAACTATTGAGAAAATGCATCGTTCTGTAAACGATATAACCTATAATAATACTTATCATTTCAAAATATTATGGTCCTCATGTTTAAAATATACACCATGGTACTAAAAATAATTTATGCATTGGTGCATTATGTTTGTAATACCCACCGAGGTTCTAAATATTATTTATGCACTGATGAATTTACTATAATATATGCACCGATGCTTAGTAAAAATAATGGTGTCGACATCTCATCTCAAATATTCAAAATTTCACCACCCTTCAGTGCACATGGTAAAACAGACACTGGTATGTACTAGTTACAAAAGCATCGGGGCACACACTATATTAAACACACTGGGTCTCAAGATAACCTGATCGCATCGGTGCTCACTATAAATTAAACACACTGAGGTGTACAAAACCTAAAACACACTGGTGCTTCATACACAAACAAGGAAGAATCGGTGCGTAGAAATTATAAGAGCATCAATACTCTACATATGATGAAAAATGTAGAACTAGTGCCCAATAGTTATAAATGCGCCAAGAATTTTTTTATTATATTTACGCATGAGAGTGTTTGTATTATATTAATCCACTAATGCATTTGTATTATATTAACGCACTGGTGCATGTTTATCAATACCACACCAATGCATTTTGACAAGAACAACACCGAAAAAAAAACTCTGCTACAACCTTCGCCCACCCAATTTTTTTTAGTTATATCGAACATCCACTAAAACCTCCATAGTCAATAGAAGAGGTTGTAACAAAGGTTGTTTTGAAAATTTTTCCAAATTTTGTAACACTAAAAACCTCCGCAAAAGCCTCTTCTAGAAGGTGTTCTCATTGTAGTGGACTTAGAAAAAGCATGTAAAAGGATAGACTTTCATTTAACATAGACTACAAAAAGTGTGTAAAAAAGACTCATAACAAACCTTTTCATATTCATAAAAGCATGAAAGTGAAGAATATTAACAAAGATTAAGTGTTAAGTTAAATGAAAGTTATTTGATTGGAATCTTTGGTAGCTTGACATATTTCTTTTTTAATAGATTATTTGAGTGGATTTTTAATAATGAAATAAATTTTAATATATAAATATATTAAAATATGGATTACTAAAAATGATAAGTGAATAAGGATATGGGAACTATTGAGAGAGAGGATGAAAAGACTCGAGGGGGGAGTTACATTATGAAGTTAAAAAAAAGTAATGAAATGTGAAGAAAGAAGAGGAAGTTAATCATTCAATAAGAGAAAAAGTACTAGAAATGGGATTAATGGATAAATTTGGGAGAAGTCTAAGAAAAGTGTGAGGAATTTAACAAAATATGAATAAAGACAAAATGAAAGGGTGATAATAAGAAAGATAACAAGCTAAGAACAAGGAGGTCAAATGATGGTAAGAAAAGACCATGATGGAAGGAAAGGTGGAAATTTTTAAAATGTAGGAGGACGGAAAGGATTAATTCTAAAAAATGTAGGAGGACAAGGTGTAAAACTTAAGAGAGTTGACATAATGGAAGACCATGCATAGATTAATTAGGGTGAATTTAAGTTAAAAATGAAGAAAACATGGGAATGAAGGGAAATAGAAGAGTAACCAAGGGCTAGAAGAATACATGGAGAGGTAAAAAAATAAACCCAAATAAGATAGAAATGTAATGGGGATGCACTATAATGGGGGAGTGTAAGTGTTAAAGAGTGCCTCAAACTGTTCGATAACATAGGTATTCCAATTGAGGAAAAACACCTTTGGTAACCATTCACACAACTAGATAAAATATCAACACACCGATGCTTTTACATGGTAAAACCCCTTTGGGAAACATCCACAACCCCAACCAACATGGCCACTTGAGGAAATTTATTAATGCAAAAGAAAAATATTTTTTAAATATTTTCTCACAATCAATCATCGAAAAATGACCCTCCATGCTCTTTAAATAGATATCATGGACCAATAATGTGTTAAGACATGAATCAATGTAGCCATTAAGATCGAGGAGAACATGAACAGTTGGATCACTCTATGTCGAGAAAATATCATGACCATAGGATTACAAATGCATACTAAATAAACACACTAAGAAACACACTTTAACCTAATGACACATTAGACTGAGACGATCTTAACTAAATCCTAAGTGTCTAAATATCCTAACACCCCCCCTTAAGAATAACTTGGGATAGGATTGAAGGATTTACAAAGGTGACACAATAGGAGAAGGAAGGAGGAATTAGAGCCTATTCCCCCTGTTAGCACTGAGAGTCACCCTTAGATTGCGGGAGGATAAACCTAATACCCATTAGATTTTTTTGTGGATGTTGGTTTTATATGAGTGGAGGTTAATGGACAAGACTCAATATATGAATGATGTTCAACACAAATCTGGACAAGAAATTCACAGGGAAGTGAGGGCCACATTAACTTCAGTTAGTGAATTGAGTTTAAGTGTGAACAGAGGGAAGACTTAGTGAGAAAGGTGAACAAGAATGCTATGAACATCAGGCTTTCAAGCAGCTTGGAGAAGAAAAACTCTGACTCAAGATGAATCTTGAGCACAAGCTTCAAACAATGAAATGTGTCTAAACAACATAGTCACAATAGCACAATGATCAAACCTACATCACAATGAAGCTATGACAACTTGACTAGATCCTCCATGCCCGAACCATTCAGTGTAAGAGGGAGAAAGATAACAAGGGAGATGACTAAAACTGGTCACGATACCACTGTAATCAAACCTACATTACAACATGATAACAACCCTCGACTGGATCCTTCATGCCCGAGTGTTTTAGCACAGTTTTTACAGAGAGATGAAAAGAAGATGACTTCTATTAACATGAAAGTCTCAAATTTGATACATAACCAAAGAACAATTCTAGCATAAAAAATTTACAAAATAGGGAGATTTGCTCAACCAGTTGACGACCTTGAAAAAATATTAAAACTATGTATTTATACTCAGAACAATACACCACTGCCAAGAGTGTGACTTGGTCACTACAATCAAAGCTTTGCATTAATGAGTTCTTCTGCCAAACTGAATGTGCACCCCTATGTCAGATGTGAGCTCAGATCGACATGGATTTTGTAGGAAAATATTCCCACAGGGGTACCACAGGCTGACAGTTTAGTACCCACGGTCGGACCTTCCATTCCTTCCATTTATGGAGTGATTCGAGGTTTCAACCACCAGATCTACTTTCATTAACTGCCTTTCCTCAGAGATTGAACAAGAGTTAATGCTCATGGAGCGACCACATGCTTCTCTCGGATAGGATGCCATATACACATGTGATTTCGGGGATGCTCAGAGGTGGTTTGGGTTTAGAATGCTTTTGGATCCATAATCCACCACATTTCGCCACGCAACGCATTTGCCGTACCATGGTTTCAATTGTGAGACTGCTCAAGAAATTTATTGTCCGAACATGTTTCATCCCCGCAATGAACTGTGGCCATAGATCTGGTCCCGATATGAGATCTAGGCGCACCTGCTAGATTTAGCACCACTGCCAAGCTTAACCGCCCGACAACTTTAGAATCTTCCAAACTGTGCCCTTGGGGGGGTGCTACTTTTTGACGTTGAACAATAACACCTTCCGGAGGATGATTTGACGTTGCGGCCTGACGTCGCCATGATGATGTGTCATGAAATAAAAGTGCAACGTGTCATTAAGAAAGGTGCCTGGTGCCATTACCGATGAGTGTGTCACATGTCGATACTAATGACTACCACATATCCTCTTAAATCGACGGTTGATATCTCCTTTGGGTCTCCAGGCTCTGGGAAAGTCAACACTCAAACTTATTTTCACTCGAAGAAAAACATCTAGGGCTAGGGATCTGATGATGTGTGGCTCCCTGAGATCAACGATTGAGACGCTTTTCAGGTCTCCGAGCTCCGGGAAAATCAAATCTCAAACCTGGGCTTCCAAGTTCTTTTACCCGGAGCCATGGATCTGATGACACGTGGCCCTCTAGAGATCGACGGATGAAATCCCTTCATGTCTTTGGGCTTCGGGAAAATCAAATCTCAAACCTAGGCTCCCTAAAGATTTTACCTGGAGCTGGTGATATACTGATGCGTGTCCTCATCAATTGAACGATCGAGGATTACTTCGGGCCTTTATCTGGAGCTTATGGATTTATGCCACATGTCCCGCTGATGGGTGGTCTAGATGATGTCATATGATGTCATGTCTACTGATGTGTCATGATAAGGAGGGTGACATGGCCACGACCGAATGAACTGGAAAGTGTGCCACACGTCATGCCTAATGAGAGTGTATCACATGCTTCAGGTCTTCAGGACTTCGACGCTTCGAGAATTCGAGACTTCGAGGCCTTCGGTACTTCGGTTCTTCGAGTCTTCGGGACTTTGGTGCTTCGAGTCTTCGACGCTTTTTTCATTTCAAAAATCCTGAAGTAAAACTCCCAGAGTGACAGATCTGATGACGCATGAAATTCTGGATTTGGACAACCGAGATCCACTTCGGGTCTCCAGGATTTGGGAAAACCAAAGCTCAAATATCACTTACTCTTCCATGCACTTTTACTCGGAGCTGTGGATCTGATGACACATGGCTCTTGCTGATCAATGACCCAGATCTATTTCGGGCCTTCAAGACTTCAGGCCTTCGACCACTTCGGCAACCTCGACAAATTCAGTGCTTCGACGACTTTGGCTCTTCAGGACTTAGGGCTTTAGATCTTCGGGATTTCTAAGTATTTATCATTTGAAATATCCTGAATCTCATTTCCCCAAAGGCTTGGATCGACTTCCACCTGTCCCGTTTAAGATCAACAATTCATATTCACTTCGGGGCCTTTTTCTCTGGCGCTATAATTCACGCAAGTTTTCACTCCCGAATGCCCGTGAGTCACTGATCTGGACTGTTCTTGGAATCTTCATCGTTGAAAGATTAAAATTTCCTTCTTCTTATGCTTCAATCCCAAAACAATCTGTTAAGAAAGCAACGCATTGTGTTCATGGTTGTGGCCTGCATGATCGAGGATTCAGACGGTGAGTTGAGAAAACAGGGAGACCAGTGAATGAAACACAGGATGCGAGATCTCTCCCTTGGAGAAAAACAGAGGGGCTTGGGGCCAAGATTTCACTTGGGTAAGATACTTAAGGAAAACCAGGGTGCACAAATGAACAAGAGAAAACAGAGAACGATTTACAAGCTGAAGGGGGAAAAACTTAATATTTGTCCTGTGACAAGGATAGAGACATGGCAAGACTACAGAATCGGGTATATCGACACACACCTATGACCCTTTACAACCTTATGTGATAACATTTGGCTCCACAGGGTATGGCATGCTCCCTGCAAGCTACCAAGAACACATAGCTTCAGTGCCATAGATTTGGGTTATGGAATCTCTTATTGAAAACAAAAAACAAAAAATATAAAAAAATAGGAGCGGTATTTACAATGGTGGAACGCCAACTGCGGCTTAAACAAAAACTTCTTCAGAAAGTGCCCTTTTATAGGGCCGCCAAAAATTTCATAATCCTCTAAGTTTTGTAACTTATAGGTGTTGTTCAAAAATACCTCATAAATCTTGAAGGGACCAACTCACAAGGATTCAAATTTACCATGCTTGTCTTTGTATTGTTTGGGGGCATCCCACTTAAGCACCAGATCCCCCAGCTGAAAATATTTCTTGCTAGCGCTCTTTTCAAAGGCTTGCTTTATTCTCTACTGATGATCTCGTGCCTTATCAAGCAACTGCTCCATGGTTTGTTTCACTTCTACCAGCTGCAGTAATATCCTGACCATATTGTCAGGTTCTCCTTAGAAATCCTGGAAGAATTTTTCCACAGGCAAAGCAAGTTGAGCAGGAAAAACCACTTCAGCCCCATAAACCAACTGAAAAGGAGACATGCCCAATGACCTTTTTGCTGTGATCCGGTCAGCCCATAAGGCAAATTTTATCTTTTAATACTAGGCCTTTTTGTTGTCTTCTAACAGTATTTTGATGATCCTTATGAGTATTTTGTTAGAAGATTCTGCCAAACCATTTCCCTGGGGGTAGTAGGGGGTAGAATGGATCAATGTAATCCCATATTGCTCACAGAAATTGATTAATGGTTCGGCCCTGAATGAGGCAACATTGTCTATAAAAATCTTGCTTGGACAACCGAATTTGGACATGATATCCTCAAGGAAGCTTATGATTACCTTGTGGGAGGAAATCCTTGTAGGGACAACTTATTTCCATTTGGTGAAGTAGTCAGTGGTAGTTAAAATCCACCTATGCTGACCACTTGAGGTTGGCTGGATCTCTCCAATGAAGTCCATACCCCACTGTTGAAAAGTTCTAGAAACTGCTATAGGCTACAAAGACAAATATTTGAGCTGCTGCTTTCCAACAAACTTTTGACACTTGGCTCCGGCTCTGATATTTGTGCAAACATCACTGAAAAGTCTGGGCCAAAAATACCTAGCTCTGCGGATCTTATAAGTTGTGGTCCTCTGTTGGGGCTCAGAAATTTCATATTTTCATCCACCATTCCCTTCATCATTCTCCACATTTCATCACCCCATTAACCTTTCACGATATCTTTTCCATAAATATACTTGGGTTTCACCTTATTGTTTTCCACTTTATTCATTTTAGTATTAAAAGGGAATTTGTGATTAAATATTAGAAAATCGACATGTTTTCATATATATCTCAAAAATGTGTGAGCTTTGTAATTTGTAGGAATATGTGAAGGATTAATTCAAAAGGACTTCTTGAATACTTCCTCCACCATTTCAAGATTTTAGGAGATAATTCAAGCCCATTACAATGAGAAGATCATGGATATTTGGTTGGAGTATCGTATCCAAGATATATGAGAGATATGTGTGAGGATTTGAAGGGCTTATATTTTGTAATAATGGGAAATAGGTTGAGAGAAAAGTGGATCTGTAATATTGATATGGTTATCTTATCTTCAAGGCTCTCATGTATAAAAGAGAGTGATCTCTCTTCATGAGGGAGTAGTTGAGTAGTAATCGAGTAATTAGAGTATGGAATTAGAGTAGTCATTAATGGTAGTCATTAGGATTTGAAAGAGAAAGGGATTCTTAGCTTTGATTCATGGTTTTGGTTTTCATGCTTTCACTATTCTTTTATGAAGATTGATTTGATTATTGTAATATAAGATTGCTTCATTAGTGAGAGATCTCATATGTTGTTGTGCCATTCAACTCTTCACATGTTGTATTTTATTTTCCTTCATGTAGTTTTCCATTTCTAGATTAATTCCATTTACGCAATTTCCCTTTCGTAGATTAATTTCATTTGCGCAATTTCTCATTCCTAGATTAATTTCAATTCCAGGTCGTGTGCTTCAATTTCCTACATTAGATTAATGATTCAATTTCAGTCATAGTTTAAACATTAGATTAGATTAGTCTCGCTTCAATATTTCAGATACTTTGTGTGTGCTTCATAAGTTTACGATCCTCAGATTGACAAATTAAATAGTTGGGCAAGTACTACAACTCAATTGTTTGGCCCAATATAATGAATGTTGTTCCCTTGTTACGATTGTTGTTCCTTTTGTAAGTAGTGTTGTTCATTTGAACGGAACAATTGTCGTTCCTTTTGTTATGATTGTTGTCCCTTTGTAGGGGTTGCATCTCTGGAGGACGGGTATTAAAAATGGAAGGTAAGAACCTACGTAGGAAACAAGTAAAACAGTTGTGCCAGCGCCTAGCTTTGGATGATGCATAGAGGTTATATTTTAGGACATCTTTAGAGCCCAACATTTTGGCACCATTGTAAGGGAAGCATGATGGATTGAGGTATAAGTTTCATTTTCATTTCAATTCATGCAAGTGTGATCTAGACGTGTTGGTAAGGGGTCATAGAAGCTGGTGAGAGGAGACTCCTCATGTTCTCCTTATCAACTTCTTAAAAGTAGTTTCAATTTCTGCAAATTTCAATTTATGCAAGAGTGTTTAATTCATGCAAGTGTGATCTAGACATGTTGGTAAGGGGTCATAAAATATCGTGAGAGGAGACTCCTCATGTTCTCCCTACCAACTAGGTAAAAGTAGTTTCAATTTCCACAATATTAGTTTCAATTTGTGCAAGTGTGATATACATGTGTTGGTTCTAAGGGTCATAAATCTGCTTCAATGCAGATTCCTCACTATCCCTACCAACTATCAAGAGCGTTTAATTTCCACAACTGTGAAGAGTAATTTTTTTTTATGTTTTAGCAAGAGTGTTTTTTAAGTTTTTCATTTTGATTTGGATGCTGTAAGAATCCTTTTTTTTAACATGATTTAACAAAGAATTTAAGCTTGGAACAACTCACCCAGATCCTAGCAAAAGTAGGGGTCTCCTCTTCTCTGGAAGAGGATATCTTGACAACAGTCGAAAGCTTATTCACTCCTCCTGAAGCGAACCAAGAATCAACATACGAAGAACCTTGCATATTTAATGAAGAACCATTAGGCACATAAGAGGTCGAGGAGAACAATGGGGAGCTGCAACATGATCTGAGTAAGAAAAATTACACCTACGAAAGACCGATCAAATGCTGGTTTCAAGCAAGTACTAGGTTAGTTCCACTTAGTTTTCCTTTTTATTTTTTTAATTTAGAACTTCAGTAGATAATTTTGCACGACCATACATATTCCCGACTATCAATTGCAAAATCGAAAGATAACATATTTTTATTACTATTACGTGCATGGCTACATTGGTTGTTTGATTATACGTAACTAATCTCTCATTTCTAATTAGTGTAGTGTAGGTAGGGTTTTATTTTCAAGTTTTTTCATTTTTGCTAGAATAAGTATGCTCTCCTTCGCGTTTCGTGTGACTGCGAGGATCATAAAGTAGCATGACTAATTGATTGATTTCAGGAATATCAATTAATTGATGAAACGAAAAATTGCCTAATCCATTTTTCCGTCTACGAACTGTTTCCATTTGCTCATAGATTTTTAATAAGCTTGTAAAATAGTTTTTTTTTTTTTTTAATTTTTTTTTAAAACATAATAGAAGAAATAAATGAAAAATTGTGCATCCTCCATCTACAAATCAAAGTAG
>ML777564.1:2316741-2362609 GCA_009831015.1 Picea engelmannii | reverse complement strand
TATATATATATATATATATAAATAAATTAATTAATTAATTAATGGTTTAATTGTCTAACGCACAGAGCCATGTCTACCACATTATTCACCTTACCAACAAATAAAATATATGCATTTCCTTCATAAATCAGAAAGGAATTTATCTATGCATGTATTGCTTGCGTAAATAATTTGACATTGTGGTTGCAAAAATTCACCATGTATATTCCGCTCAACTTCATCATTTCTTATATAATGTGGTGAAAAGAAGATGCTTCTCAGCATGTAAAATCTACACGCGGGATCACAATCCCAAATATGGGTTCCGTATGCCAGTTACTGTAGTGTCCAAAGAGGGTGCATGCAGGTCCATTGAGCCCAATTTCTGATCTGGAACTTGCAAGAATGTTTACTGTGTCTTCACTCGCTTGCGTAGAGGTGTTACTAGCATACAAACAATAGAATACTGGCCTCCCAAATAATAAAGGTTGTTCACATACAATGTTCCTTTTGACACTATACCAACAGTTGGGTGCAATGCCTTTGCTGCCTCATTTCGCCTCATGAGATCTTTTTGGAATCAGATCATCTCTGCCAAGTGGATCACATTAAAGTTTATTGTTTTAGAGAAGCGAGAAATCAGTAGAAGATCATCGGATTATTCGTTTTTCGATATTTCCAACCAAACACAGATATTTTTTGTCAATCGGAGGTTGCAAATCCCATTTATATCTGAAGCAGCCCACGTCTATAGTTCCAAGCCAACATATCTGTACAGTTGGTTGTGTGATACAAATGAATTTAAATGGCATTTATCTGGCAATTTTTTTGTTGGCAATCAATGAAGATTTTTTTGGTGGTATTATCTCCAGACTGTCAGCCTTCATGCTATATCTAAAATCAGGTTGTTGCACTCCTCAAAAATCGAAAATGATATCCCAATAGTAAATTTTGTGTGTATTTCTAATGAAATGCAAGGATTGTGATTGGAATGGGTTACGAGTTTGCCACGTTTAGTTTCCTAGCTACGTCAGACAAAATAATATCTGGCTGCGCTTGCTATTAATCCAGACATGCTTGCTATCTCAGGATTTGTTTGTTTCAATAAAGAAGCAATTATTTTTTTCCAAATAGCGTGAGCACCCTTATTAATTAAAAAAAAAAATCGGTTTCATTAAAGAAAGGGCGGTAGTTCTAACCACGTGCAACATGTTGTTTGCTTCATTTTATTATAAGAGTCCAAGCACAATTAGCCAAATGATTTGCAATAATTCTATCAGTGTCTACTAAAGATTGGGTGAGAAATAGATGTTTGAATATATACATCGGCATGATGCAAAGAACCATGCTTAGATCTGGTACAACTGACTCGATTTGCAAACTCCTAGAACACCTCGATTTTCAACACCCGATTGTGAAATTCAGAGGTCTTTCAGCGGTGCACAGAATTCTCCAACTAGGGATGGAATCCAGGTTGTTGGAAGGAGTTCACATAAGACGATTGAACTGACTATGTAGCCAATTGTAAAAGGAAAGGTCCAGACAATCAGGAAAGGTTATCTATCGAAGCGTTCCTCAAATTTGAGAGGTGATTGGAAGAGAAGATTCTTTGTTCTTGATAGCCGTGGACTTTTGTATTATTACCGCAAATAGTGGGGAAAACCAATGGGAACCACAAGTCATCACACTACTCAAAGGGGTCATCATGCAACTGATCATGTATCTATCTTATTTGGTCATTTTCTTTCATCTCACTACCATGGGCCATTGCAATATGAGAAGTCTATTCCATATCATGTTGCTAATCTACTTACATAAACTATTAAGGTGGATGCAGAACAAACAAATTTGCAGGTTTTCAGGATAATTTCACCATCAAAACATTATACTTTATAGGTAGAGAGTGCAATAGATCGTATGGATTGGATTGAGAAAATTACAAGAGTAATTTCTTCACTTCTGTGTTCTCAAATTCTAGAGAAGAGGTTGCCTTGTAGTCCAATGAGCAGCGGACATCAACGCACAGGTAGTGAGAGCAGCTCATTGGGCAGCTCTTCTGATTTTGATCACACAATACCTGAAGATAATGTATTACAGAATTGTAATCTTATAGGAGATCAGACTTACAATGTTTTACCCTCGGGCGACACAAACTTCTGGAGCATTCATGGTGGCCTGCGCTACAGGTATATGAAAGTTAACATGCATTGTTTGTTTTGTTTTATTTGTTTTTTTATTATTCTTTTGTTTTATTATAAAACAATTATAATAACAAAAAAAAATTGTTTTGGTTTTATTATAAACAATTTCGCTTTTTTAAATAACCAATATATATATATATATATATATATATATATATATATATATATATATATATATATATATATATATATATATATATATATATATATATATATATATATATATATATATATATATATATATATATATATATATATAATAAATCATAAAATATAAAAACAAATTATAAAAATTAAAACAACAAAAACAAATAACATTGCAAATGGACGTTTTGATAAATTCCTGAAAACAAATGGAAACATGTTTTTGTGATTTTTCACTAAGCATGCAATCAACGATGCAACAAGCGTGCACACAATGATCATGACAAGAGGTATAAAACACATTTTATTTTTTTACTTTGTCACATTTGTCCTTCTTTCTGCATGTTATATTTTCGAACATCTCACAAGTTTTCATTCATGATTTGTACTAAGTTTTTTCAAGAGCACGACCGATCACATCTTGCTGCTGAAGTGATTTTCAAAAATCACAAAAAAATTTAAGAAAAAAACATGCTTTCTTGACTGCTTGAAGGAGTGGTTTATCATCATAAACAACATGACGTTTGTTGTTACCCAAAAACTTTTTCATTAACTCATTTGCATCATGAATGTCTTCCTCCATTTCTCCTTCAAAGTAGATTGGTCATCCCTGTGTTGACGCCCATATTCCATTGAATTATCCTTCATGACTTCGCACACGCCTATCTTTTTGAGTTGCATACATATCTTTAGCTTTTTCAGTTCATTTTTCCTTGTCAATAAAACTATCCATCTCCCTTTCCATGACTAGATTGCCTTGACATAAGCACTGTTACTATTGAGATATTTTCATTTATATTCCTACCACTCTTTTTTATCAGAACTCACGTTGAATGATGTGGGATTCCTTAAGGCCCGCCTTTCCACAAGTCTTGCCCCATCAACCTCAACACCTTATATAGGATATAGACTAGAGTTCCTTTTGAGTACCTAGATGCTTGCATGCCTTAATGGCAAGTTCTCTCGCTGACAATCATGGGAATACATCAATGTCCCTTGATCGCCAGATCTTGCAAGTGGCTCGACATCATCTCATTCATTCACACTTCGCAAGATGTACTCGGGTACCTTGGCACTCATTGACATCAATGATGAGTTGCCTCGCATTGGTTAACGACATTCATCATTGGTCGGTAATCCAATGACTTATTTTCATGCTCGACATCAACACATTCATTCACATAATTAGAATTGTACCATCAGGTTTAGCAGTAGGTGAAGACTATACACTTTTCATGACTCTATCAACAATTATATCAGCATGACTTTATCCATATGAGAGTACCACAGTTCCACTTTCATACTTTCTCTTTTCCATGATTCATTTAACAGTAGTTCATAATCCTCCACTTCACATTCTCTGATCCAGTAGACAACACTTGTCGCTACAAAAACAATCACTTTTCACATGATCCTGCATCAATGACATCTTCCATGCTATGGCAGCCGCATCAGCCATATTCCTATTGCATATTTCATCAACATTTTGGGTAAGTGGAGGTATGTTATTTTCTAAACTTTAATCATGTAATTCCTCAATTGGTAGCAATGAATAATTTGGAAAATTCCCTCCCCGAGTTCCCTTTCCTTTTCACTTCTATGACTTATGCCACGTTGCATGAGGACATGCAACCAGTTCAGTTGGGGGGTATGGGAATTTATTCACTATCATCACTCCACTTTTCCATGACCATCATTCCATTTTTCATCTCCTTTACCATTTATGAACATTTCTTTTCCAACGATACTTTGTTGCACTTTGCTTCATAAGCATTGTTATACATATTGGCATGATTCACACATATACAAAAAAGGGCTTTCTTATACTCAGTGATGTTTTCCTTATGCACATTGATAACACATATTTTCCAGTAAGAATATGGGAAAATTGTTATCATAACAACAAGAGAACAAATAACAAAATGAATGTTGTTAACACAAGAACTAACATTCTTTATATTCATGGTTGTCACACAAGAACCAACCATAAGAAAATGTCAGTTGTTACTCATGTAAAACCCATCCTGGAAACATTTATTATCATCACTCAAAGCCAACATTCAGACGCCAAAATTTCTTGAGAAGATCCATGCATGGTTGCATGAGGACATGGAACAAGTTAAGTTGGGGGGTATGTTGGGGCTCAAAAATGTCCTATTTTCATCCACCTTTCCCTTCATCATTCTCCACATTTCATCGCCCCATTAACCTTTCACAATATCATTTCCATAAATATACTTGGGTTTCACCTTATTGTTTTCCACTTTATTCATTTTAGTATTAAAAGGTAATTTGTGATTAAATATTAGAAAATCGACATGTTTTCATATATATCTCAAAAATGTGTGAGCTTTGTAATGTGTAGGAATATGTGAAGGATTAATTCAAAAGGATTTCTCGAATACTTCCTCCACCATTTCAATATTTGAGGAGATAATTCAAGCCCATTCCAAGGAGAAGATCATGGAGATTCGGTTGGAATATATTATCCAAGATATATGAGAGATATGTGTGAGGATTTGAAGGGATTATATTTTGTAATAATGGGAAATAGGTTGAGAGAAAAGTGGATCTATAATAATGATATGGTTATCTTATCTTCAAGGCTCTCATGTATAAACGAGAGTGATCTCTCTTCATGAGGGAGTAGTTGAGTAGTAATCGAGTAATTAGAGTAGTCATTAGGATTCGAAAGAGAAAGAGATTCTTAGCTTTGATTCATGGTTTTGGTTTTCATGCTTTCAGTATTCTTTTATGAAGATTGATTTGATTATTGTAATACAAGATTGCTTCATTGGTGAGATCTCTCATATGTTGTTGTGCCATTCAACTCTTAACATGTTGTATTTTATTTTCCTTCATGTAGGTCTCCATTTCTAGATTAATTCCATTTACACAACTTCCCATTCCTAGATTAATTTCATTTGTGCAATTTCTCATTCCTAGATTAATTTCAATTCCAAGTCACGTGTTTCAATTTCCTACATTAGATTAATGATTCAATTTTAGTCGTCTTTTAGACATTAGATTAGATTAGTCTCGCTTCAATCTTGCATATACTTTGTGTGTGCTTTGTAATTTTACGATCCTCGGATTGAAAAATTAAATAGTTGGGAAAGTACTACAACTCAATTAATACAACATTAGTTCGGCCCAATATAATTACTATTGTTCCCTTGTTACGATTGTTGTTCCTTTTGTAAGTAGTCTTGTTCATTTGAATGGAACAATTGCCATTCCTTTTGTTACGATTGTTGTCCCTTTGCAGGGGTTGCATCTCTGGAGGATGGGTATTGAAAACAGAAGGTAAAAACCTACATAGGCAATAAGTAAAACACTTGTGCCAATGCCTACCTTTGGATGATGCATAGAGGTTATATTTTAGGACATCTTTAGAGCCCAACATGTTGGTGCCATTGCCGGGGAAGCGCGATGGATTGAGGCATTAGTTTCTTTTTCATTTCAATTCATGCAATTGTGATCTAGACGTGTTGGTAAGGGGTTATAGAATCTCGTGAGAGGAGACTCCTCATGTTCTCCCTACCAACTAGGTAAAATTAGTTTCAATTTCTACAAATTTCAATTTATGCAAGAGTGTTTAATTCATGCAAGTGTGATCTAGACGTGTTGGTAAGGGGTCATAGAAGATCGTGAGAGGAGACTCCTCATGTTCTCCCTACCAACTAGGTAAAAGTTGTTTCAATTTCGCAAGATTAGTTTCAATTTTTGCAAGTGTGATCTACATGTGTTGGTTCTAAGGGACATAGAGATGCTTCAATGTAGATTCCTCACTGTCCCTACCAACTATCAAGAGCGTTTAATTTCCACAACTGTGAAGAGTACTTTTTTTTATGTTTTAGCAAGAGTGTTTTTTAAGTCTTTCATTTTTATTTGGGTGCTATAAGAATCCTTTTTTTTAACATGATTTAAGATTGGAACAACTCACTCAGATCCTAGAAAAAGTAGGGGTCTTCTCTTCTCTGGAAGAGGAGCTATTGACAGCAGCCGAAAGCTTATTCACTCCTCCTGAGGTGAACCAAGAATCAATGTATGAAGAACCTTGCATATGTAATGAAGAACCATTAGGCACACAAGAGGTTGAGGAGGACAACGAGAACCTGTATTATGATCTAAGTAATACAAATTACGCCTATGAAAGCATGATCGAACGATGGTTTCAAGCAAGTACTAGGTTAGTTCCACTTAGTTTTCCTTTTTATTTTGTTAATTTAGAACTTCAGCAACTAATTTTGCACGACCATACATATTCCCGATTGTCAATTGCAAAATTGAAAGATAACATATTTTAATTACTGTTACGTGCATGGCTACATTGGTTGTTTGATTATATGTAACTAATCTCTCATTTCTAATTAGCGTAGTGTAGGTAGGGTTTTATTTTCAAGTTTTTTCATTTTTTCTAGAATAAGTATGCTCTCATCCACGCTTCATGCAACCACGAGGATCAGAAAGTAGCATGACTGATTGATTGATTTAAGGAATATCAATTAATTGATGAAATGAAAAATTGTCTAATCCATTTTTCCGTCTACGAACTGTTTCCATTTTCTCATAGATTTTTAATAATCTTGTAAAATAGTTTTTTTTTTTTTTTTAATAATCTCATATATATATATATATATATATATATATATATATATATAATTAATGGCTTAATGGTCTAATGTGCAGAGCCATGGCTACCACATCCTTCACATTACCAACAAATAAAATATATGGATTTGCTTCATAACTCAGAAAGGAATTTATCTATGCATGTATTGCTTGTGTAAATAATTTGACATTGTGGTTGCAAAAATTCTCCATGGATATTCCGCTCAACTTCATCATTGCTTATCTAATGTGGTGGAAAGAAGATGCTTCTCATCATGTAAAAGTTGCACGGGGGATCACAATCCCAAATATGGGTTCTGTATGCCAGTTAATGTAGTGTCCAAAGAGGGTGCATGCAGCTCCATTGAGCCCAATTGTTGATCTGGAACTTGCGAGAACGTTTATTGTGTCTTCATTGGCTTGCGCAGAGGTGTTACTAGCGTACAAATGGTGGAATACCGACCTCCCAAATAATAAAGGTTGTTCACATACAATGTTCCAACAAACTCTTAACACTCGGATCAGGCTCTGATCTTTGTGAAAACATCACTGAAAAGGATGGGCCAGGAATACCCAGCTCTGAGGATCTTATAAGCCGTGGTCCTCCAAAAATGATGTCCCCCGCATGAGATGTCATGAAAATCAATCATAGATTTTTGGGCCTCTTGTGGGTCCAGACATCTCAATAGAACTCCCAGAGGGTCCTTCTAGTACAACACCTGATCAATGATACAATACTTGAATGCTTTGAGTTTCAAATCTCTCGCTTTGTTTTTGTCCAAACCATCAAGAGGCTTCAACTTTTGCAGGAAGTATATGATGTCTTTATACCAGGTGCATTCTTCTAAGTTGGGGATGACATGACAATCTTCACCAACAATCCCAGTTTGCTAATTTTCTAAGTCTATATTCATGAAATTTACCCCCAATGCCTTGCAATTTGACTTAGTTAGTAATCTGGCCAAACCTAGGCCTTTCACCAATTTGGTGGGTTTTATTTCCAGGTCAAACTCCAGAATATTGACAATCCACTTGCTTCTCTACCCATCAATATCAAATTGGATAAGAATCTCTTGTACTGAGGCCGTGGGGACATATGCAATAATTTTTGAATGAAGAATACAGACCCTGAAAGCCTTGAGGGATTTCACCAAAGCATAAGCTTGCTTCTCCATGATATCATATCTTGTTTTTGCATCCATCAGTGCTCTGTTGTAAAAGGAAATAGGTTTCTCTAACCCTTCTACATTTCTTTATAACAAAACAACAACCAACGTATCAGATGAAGCGAAGGAAAATATCTTAAATTCCTTGGAATAGTCAGGGCTGATGAGCACAAGTGCTTCAGTCAATGCCCTCTTAATTTGGTTGAAAGAACCTCTTGACTCAACAATCCATTTCACTTCATTCCCCTTCCTGAGCATGGATGTAATGTATTTAACCAATTCAAAAAAATTATAAATGAACCTCCTTAGAAAGTTGATTTTACCCAAAAATGACTGAACCCCTTTCCTGATTTTGGGAAATGACAAGGAATAGATGGCCTCCACTCTGCTCAGATCAATTTTTACCCCTTCGGCTGACACAATATGCCCCAACAATTTTCCCTCCTACATGGAAAATAAAGAATTATTGGGATTGAGGGAGATACCAAACCTTCTACACTTCAGGAAAACCTTCCTTAGATGGTAACAATGCTCTTTATCAGACCTGGAGAATACTGTAGTGTCATCCAGATAGATGACTACAAATTTATCCTTTTCTCCAATGAAGGCAATGTCCATAGCTCGCTAGAAGGTTGCTCCCACATTCATCAATCCGAAGGGAATTTTAGCATGCATGAATGTGCCCCAAGGAGTTGTGAAAGTTGTATTTTCTCTATCTTTAGGCAAGAAAAATATCTGATTGTAACTAGAGAAACCATCGACCATAGACATCCTAGCTAAACCAGTCACTTTCTGCAAAATGTGCTCCATTTTCGGTAAGGGGTAGTTATCCTTTTTGGAGATCCTGTTCAAATTTATGAAATCAACACACAACCTAATTTCCCCAGTCTTCTTCCTGAAAGGCACCAAATTAGCCACCCACTTTGAAAATCTCAAAGGGATGATGATCTGTGCATCCAACGACTTCTTGACTTCTTTTTCCATAATCGACAACAACATGGGATTGGTTTGTCTGAGCTTCTTCTTGAAATCTTTGGCATATTCTTTCAAAGGGATTTTGTGTTCAATGACGCTGGTGTCATATTATTCATAAAAACATCAGCATGAGGGATTTCTTGATAATCTTGTTCCGAGTCGATATGCATATCATAAAATTCATGCACAGTCTTAAGGAACTTTTTTATCTCAATATCATCCTCAAATACCTTCCAATGTTTGACGTTGCTAGGAATAGAGGGTTTTCATTTTATCTCCACTTCGTATTTGAGTTTGGGGGGCAAAGGGACCTTAAAATTACTTGCGGAGACTGCCAAGGAATTTTCCATAGAGTTCTCCTCCCTTGGACAAATGAAATATTAAAATCTAAGAAGAAACTGTCAATCATATCCCATACCTCATTTCTATAGGCCCTTAACCTCAGGTGCTTAGCCTGATACAGATTTCTGACTTGATGAACAATCAACTCAGCGTCTCCAAAAACTTCTAGCTCCTCAATTTTCATGTCTTTGGCATCTCTCAAACCCAATACAAGAGCCTCATATTTTTCCATGTTGTTTGTTGTTTCAAATTCCAACTTGTAGGACAGAGATATGGTCTCTTGGGTGGGAGAAATAAAAACTACTCCAACACCAACACTTTCCTTAGAAGAGGCTCCAGCAAAAAAAAAATTCCACACAGAGGTCTTGGGAGGGTTCTCTTTGTGAAAGGTAATAGGCTTCTTTATAATTTCAATAGGTGGCTGAGGAACATCAAAGATATGAAAAATAATGGTTCCTAAATTAGTATCAACTAATAAAATGGGGTGGTTGATGGGATTGGCTTCATCGCTGATAATGTAGGCAAGTTTTTCTTCTCTATAAAGCCTTCTATGTTCCCCTCTGAACATAGGAATGGTGGAATATGACAGATCCATCTACAAATTCCCCCCCAGTCTTTTGATCCATGATTTAGACAATAGCATCCAAAACTTAGGAGGGACATCATCTACCACTATATCCATGACCACACTCTTTATTGGAAATTGGAAGAAGGAGACGACTAGGTCTTTAATAACACTAAGGAATTTCACTTTCCTGGAATCGAATGAATACAAGTCATGGTAGGTTTTTGTAACTTCCAACCCCAACTCATCCATTACAATTTTAGGCATAATATTGTGAGATGCTCCTGAATCCATCAAGCAATTGTGAAATACCTTATCATGGATTTTCAATGATGTATAAAAGGGAGGTGAGGAATCATCTATGTCAAGTTCTACCAAAGGCCCTAGCATGACAATTGTCTTTTCATCTTGGAGGTTTACTAAGTCAGTGGAATGAGATGAAGGTTCGAGCTGCAAAATTTTTGAAAGTCATTTTTGAAACCCTCATGCTGGACTAACTCTGAAAGAGGCACAGGGATCCTAATCTTTTGAATTTCATGATCAAAAATAAAAGAGGAGGGAGGCTTCAAAACCTCCTTCACTTCTGGGATGGGACCTCTAACCGGGGGGATTTCCTTCTTTTCTTTAATGCTATCTGCCACATTTTTAGCCAGTTTTTCGGTTCTAACATGCTGATAAAGAATCTCAGGATTTATTTCTTTCTTCTTGGGCCTAAGGTTATATCTATTTGGATTGCCGCTGATCCTTTCCCCATTACTCAACTCATTTAGTTGACTTTCCATGAGACACTCCTCATATGCAACTTGGGTTAAATGAGGAAATGAGGAGGTGTCTCCAAGACAATGGATTTCAGGATAAATCTCATCTTCCTCTCCTTCTTCATCAGTAACAAGGTTATTTTGGAGAGGAGCTTGAATTATCTGATCATCTATGTCCCTGTTTCTTTGGTCTCTTTGGATGATCTGAGGAGCGTTGTTTGATCTTTTGAAACTACCCCTATTATCAACATTTTGAAGATTCCTATAGCTCTGGTTTCTTTCCAATTCTAGCCTTTCCATTCTAGAAGAAAGTGATTTTAGTAGTTTGGTTACTTCATCCATTTGAGTGGGGGAAGCAAAGGAACTAGAAGGCAAGGCTTCCAACCTACCCTTTCTTCTGTCTCTATTAGCCTTAATCCTAAGCTTGTCAACTGCCAATATATTGGATTCTACTTCAAGGGTTGCATCTTACATATGAGACAAGGAGGTAGCTCTTCTTTCTCTCAACAAGAGGCAAAAATCAGGGTCAAAAGCACTAGCATAAGTCATCTTGGCAGAGGTTTTTATAGGCTTAATTTAAATGGGAATATTTTTATACATCTTATTAAATATCTTTTAGAAGTCTGAAACATCTTCCTCCTCTTCTCTCTTAAGTACCCCAAATTTTGTAACATAATAAAGGAGATATTTTTTATCCACCCAATGTCCCAAGAATGAATCGTCCAAAGAAGAAATCCCGTCAACTAATCTAGGAGGCAAGTCCTTAAACCAATCCCTCGCATCACCATCAAGGCTTTGTACAAAAACTCTCATCCACACATCTTCATTTTCGATGGCATGAATCTCTGCAAATCTATAAAATGATGAAAGGTGCTCTTCTGCAGTTACATCTCCCTCCGCTGTGAATTGGGGCATGTATTTAAGGTAGTCTGTGGCTGGGAGAGCATTCATAGGCTGGGGTAAAACCAGAGGGGAATATCTAGCAGCCAATATCTTAGCCATCCTGCTCCTAGGAGGATTAGCACCCGCCATTGGGATGTGAACTAGAGGAGAACCAGGGGGAGATGGTTTTTGAACAGGGGAAACTGGGACTGTGTTTCTGGGAGAAAGGGGCAACAACTGAGTGTTGGGGGAAAATACTACAGGGCTTGAGGGGACAAAATTTTCCCCTTCTGTAAATGCAAGAATTCTAATAGGGGGAGGAGTAGTAAAGTCTGGAGTGGGAAAATATTCTTAGGTCCTGGGTCTAAAACACTGTATGATATTAGGGGAAACAGGGGCATCGAAGCTTTATCCCTGTAAACCAAGGCTAGGAGAGGAGAAATCAACAGGAAAACTCCCGAAATTTAAAATTCTTGAAACTCCAACAGATGGTAGAATACGAGAACTAGAAGCAGTTAATGGAGTTTTTAAAGAAGGATTATGTAAATTACCAGAATCGTCTGGTACAACAGTTGAGGTACCTTCTTGAGAGGTCTTTCCTTTTCTGATAATTTTTTCTGGGTCATCTTTAGATGTCTCTAGAGGCAGCGGTGGAGTGGACCTCGTGTGTCTACTTTTGGGAGCCACAACTAAAACAGTGAAGTCTCCACGTGCAAGATATGCAATATTCAATGGTACTGATTTATGATGCACTTTCAGAATCAAAATTTCTTTGTCGTTCTTACCCAGGGAAATGTCTTCAATTCGTTACCCGAGAACGACGCCATGAATGTTAGCACTGAGAGTCACCCTCAGATTGCGGGAGGATAAGCCCAGTACCCATCCGAATTTTTGGTGGATGTTGTTTTTATATGAGTGGAGGTCAATGGAAAAAACTCAATATATGATTGATGTTCAACACGAAACTAGACAAGAAATGAACAGGGAAGTGAGGGCTAGATTAACTTTAGTCAGTGAATTGAGTTTAAGTGTGAGCAGAGGGAAGACTTAGTGAGAAATGTGAATAAGAATGCTATGAGCATCAGGATTTCAAGCAGCTTGGAGAAGAAAAAATCATACTCAAGATCACTCTTGAGCACAAGCTTCAGACACTGAAATATGTCCAAACAACACAGTCACAACGACAAAATGATCAAACCTACATCACAATGCAACTACGACAACTCGACTGGATCCTCCATGTCCAATCCATTCAATGTAAGAGGGAGAAATATAATAAGGGATATGCCTCAAATTGGTCATGATACCCGTGTAATCAAACCTACATTACAACATCATAACAACCTTCGACTGGATCCTACATGCCCGAGTGTTTTAGCACATTTTGTACAGAGAGATGAAAAGAAGTTGACTTCTATTAACATGAAAGTCTCAAATTTGATACATAACTAGAGAATAGTTCTAGCATCAAAACATTAAAAAATAGGGAGCTCTACTCAACCATTTGACAACCTTGACAAAATATTAAAACTATCTATTTATACTTAGAACAATACACCACTACCAAGAGTGTGACCTGGTCACTACAATCGAATCTTTACGTCGACGAGTTCTTTTGTCAAGCTGAACGTGCACCCCTCTATCAGACATGAGCTCAAATCGACATTGTTTTTGCAGGAAAATATGCCCACAGGGGTACCACGGGCTGAAGGTTCAGTCCCCACGACCGGGCCTTCCATACGTTCCATTTATGGAGTGAGTCAAGGTTTCAACCACCATCTCTACTTTCATTAACTGCATTTCCTCAGAGATTGAACGAGAGTTAATGGTCAGGGAGTGACCACGTGCTTCTCTCGGATAGGATTCCATATACACATGTAATTTCAGGGCTGGTCAGAGGTGGTTTGGGTTCAGACTGCTTTTGGGTCTGTAATCCTCCACATTTCGCCACACAACGTATTCGCCATACCATGGTTTAAATTGTGAGATTGCTCAAGAAAATTATCGTTCGAGCATGTTGCATCCCTGCAATGAACTGTGGTCGTAGATCTAGTCTTGATATGAGATCTAGGTGCACCTGCTAGATTTAGTGCCATTGCTAAGCTTAATCGCCCGACAACTTTTGAATCCGCCAAACAGTGCCCTGGGGGGGATGCTACTTTTTGACGTTGAACAATAACACGTCCCAAAGGACGATATGACATGGTGGCATGATGTCTCCATGATGATGTGTCATGAAATAAAAGTGACACATGTCACTAAGAAAAAAGTAAATGATATGCCCATGAATGCCTGAACTGAGTGCCACATGTCACTACTGGAAAGGTGCCTGGTTCCATGACCGATGAGTGTGCCACATGTCCATACTGATGATTGCCACGTATCCTCTTAAATCGATGACTGAGATCTCCTTAGGGTCTTCGGGCTCTGGTAAAATCAACACTCAAAATTATTTTTGCTCGAAGAAAAACATCTGGGGCTAGGGCTTTGATGACACGTGGCTCCCTGAGATCAATGACTGAGACTCTTTTCAGGTCTTTGGACTCTAGGGAAATAAAATATCAAACTTGGGATTTCAAGTGCTTTTACCCAAAGCCATGGATCTGGTGACGCGTGGTCCTCTAGATATAGACGGATGAAATCCCTTCGTGTCTCCGAGCTTTGAGAAAATCAAATCTCAAACCTAGGCTCACCAAAGCTTTTACCTGGAGCTGGCGATATACTGATGTGTGTCCTCATGAATCAAACGACCGAGGATTACTTCAGGCCTTTAGCCAGAGCTCATGGAGTTATGCCACATGTTCCCCTGATGGGTGTTCCAGATGACATATTATGATGTCACGTCTGCTAATGTTTCATGATAAGGAGGGTGACATGGCCACAACCAAATGACCTAGAAAGAGTGCCACACGTCATGCCTGATGAGAGTGTATCACGTGCTTTAGGTCTTTGGGACTTCGATGCTTCGGGTCCTTGGGACTTCGGGTCCTTCGAGACTTCGACTCTTTGGGTCTTTGGGACTTCGGTGCTTTTCTCATTTTAAATCTCTAGAATTAAAACTTCCAGAGTGATAGATCTGATGACGCATGGAATTCTGGATTTGGACTGCCGAGATCCAATTTGGGTCTTCAGGCTCCAGAAAAACCAAATCTCAAATATTGCTTACTCTTCCATGCTCTTTTACCCAGAGCTGTGGATATGATGACACATGGCTCTTGTTGATCAATGACCCAAATCCATTTCAGGCCTTCGGGACTTTGGGCCTTCAGCCACTTTGGAAAATTTGGCGCTTTGGCGGCTTCGTCTCTTCGGGACTTCGAGCTTCGTCTCTTTGGGATTTCTAAGTATTTCTCATTTCAAATCTCCCAAAGCTCATTTCCCCAAAGGCTTGGATCGACTACAACCTGTCCCCTTTAAGATCAACAATTCATATTCACTTCAGGGCCTTTTTCTCTGGCGCTATACTTCGTGCAAGTTTTTACTCCCAAACTCCCATGAGTCGCTGATCTAGACTGCTCTTGGAATATTCATCGTTGAAATATTAAAACTGCCTTCTGCTTATGCTTCAATCCCGAAACAGACAGTTAAGAAATATGTGCTTTGTGTTCATCGTCGGGGCCTGCATGATCAAGGATTCAAACAGTGAGATGAGAAAATAGGGAGACTAGTGACTGAAACACAAGATGTGAGAGCTCTCCCTTGGATAAAAATAGAGGGGATTGGGGCCAAGATTTCACTCGAGTAAGATATTTAAGGAAAACCAAGGCGCACAAACAAATAAGGGAAAACAAAGAACGATTTACAAGCCGAAGGGGGAAAAACTTAATATTTGGCCTGTGACAAGGATAGAGATAGGGCAAGTCTACAGACTTGGCTATATCAACACACACCTATGGCCCTTGAAAACCTTATGTGATAAAACCCCCTTAATGACAACTTCCTGAACTCCTAACATAGATCAAAGTTTTGAAAACTTTGCTTCTATAAGATACTATCTGAAAATTTTGCAACTTGATATTTTATAGGGAAAAAGAGCACTTTAATAACTCAATCTTGAATGATATTTATAATCAAGTGCATGTGTATATAGATGTGTTTGTTGTGGTCATGTTGAACTAAATCATTGGAAATCTTGATGGCACTCTGATTGTTGCACCAGAGGGTGGTCAAATTCTACTGCAAGAATCTAAACTATGAAAGGATTTGTCGAAGCCAAAAGACTTCTTGACTTGCATTAATCGTTGCTCAATATTGTGCTTATGTTGAAGATAGAGAAATATCCTATTGTTTCTTACAATCTCAAGTGACAGGTCTAGAACCAAGGTTGAAAATATAACCTACAATAGACTTTTGATCATCAGGGTTATTGTCCCAATATTAATTAGTGAAACCAACCAACAAATGAGTCCCCCTTGAAATATAATGTATCCCAAATTGAAATGTACCCCATACATATCAAAGTACCCTTTTAGCTTCTTTCCAATGGCTGTCCTAGGGTGTTTGTATATACTGAGCAACAAGACCAACAACAAAGGAAATATCAGGACAGGTATGAGTCAAATATAAGAGGCTATTGACTTAATAACAATACAAAGTGGCATCAACTTCAAGAGTAGTAAAAGTGGCAGTGAGTTTAACTCCAGACTGGAAAGGAGAAAGGGATAGTTTAGAATCATCCATGTGAAATAAATGAAGAAGGTCACAAGTATACTTAGACTGGGAAATCAAAATTCCTTCCTTGGTTTGCAATACTTAGAGGACAAGGAAATAATGCAAATATCATAAGTCTGTCATTTCAAATTTCTTTTTAAGGTTGGATTTCACATGGGTTAAAAGTTTAGGGTCACTACCAATGAGATAAGTGGTAAAATCATGAATATGGGTAACACATTCATGAGTACTGGGGCCAAAAAATTGCTAATAGAAAATTTTCGGTTGAAATATTTAATTTTTTCGGCCAAAGATTTGATACACACACTTTCGGCTAAACTACTTTTTCGGCCAAAAGTTAAATCTAATGGTGCCCTCAGACTCCCTATGCTGAGTAAATTTACTATTTATTTTTTTCTGTCCACTCGCTTTTCAGTTGAAAATAGTTCGGCCAAAATATAGTTTTATCTGAAAACCTTTTTCAATCGAAAACATATTTTGGCCAAAAGTTCATTTATATATATCGACCGAATTGATTGAGCCATAGTTTGACATTATCACTCAACACCGTTCTAGTGACAGAGACAAGAGAAACACTTGAGCTATCATCTGACTAGAGCACCACCCAATAAAGAAATTCAGGTATGTTTACAATTTTGAACCTAGATGGCACACTTTCTTGGAAAATATCATTTCAGAAAAACCTGTGTAAAGTTCCAATCACTTTTGGATGGCACTGCCATTCTAAATTGTTCAAGTATACTTTTATTATCGATGTAACATGGTTTTTTTGTTGGATATGTGGACAAAGAAAACAAACAAATTTATCTTCTAATTCACTCTTCATTTCTTTGTAAGATAAATAATTTATTGGCTCAGAAGAAAAATTGTCATCTTCTCTTATAATAGGTGAGCCAATGGGTAAAATTTTCTTTGTTCACAAGATACTATATTTTGGACTCCCCATTAAAATTAGGGACATCTATATTTATTATTTCCATATCAATACCACAACAAATCCTGACCCTTCCGACACTTTGCAATGATGAAACTTATTGTTTAATCTATATATGTTTGTAATTTCTTCTCTTTTAAAGTCATCAAGATACGACCAGTGATTTGTACTAAAATCCTTGATTTTGCATTTGCTTGGAGGAATAGTCCAGTTCTAGTTCCAATCTCAAGGACACTCCATATTTCTATATTTTTATGAATAAAAAATTAAAACGTATTGTGACTACATTGTGGCCAATGACTAGGGATCCTAGACACTAATCAACAATTTAAGAATGTGAACTCACTTCTTAAATATCTTTATAAAGGACTGAATTTATTTGTATATACAATAGGAATAATGATATAAATTATTCCTTTATGACAAAATCCATAGCAGTCTGTGTTGGAATACTGAGAGGGGGCAGGGGTGAATCAATATTCACACTTTTTACCACTTTCAATCACAATATTCAAACTTCAACTTTATCAACAATATATCATTTATTATTTCATCCAATATATCATGAATATATAACCATAAACAGTAAAAATCAACAATATCACATTAGATACACAATACACTAGAATTTATGTGGAAACCCAAATGGGACAAAACCACGTAATGTTTTCTTATATATTCAAGAATACATTCATAGGAAGCACCAACTTCCAAATTCTCTAGTACCAATTGGAAGAAGGAACCAACCCCCTGATTTAAAGGCAACAATCTCAAGGAAACACCAACTCCCTGATTTCTCTGGAACCAAATAGAAGGAGGCTATGACCCTATGATTTATAGGCACCAACCTAAAGGAAGCTACAACTCCCATAATTATCCAGCACCAACTGAAAGGAAGCTACAACCCCATTTCCTTGCGCCTTCTTTCTGCTCTAAAATATAAGTGTAGACTCATTGTCACTACTACTGTTCAACCTATAACTGCCACTATGTTGAGGGACAAATTTGACATGCCGTCAACTGGAAGAATAAATCCGGTCCAGGGTTGTCTACATAACCCAAGCCGTTTGGTGTAACCTATTCTGATGAGTTTAATGGCTTCGTTAGCCAACTAGGGTCCTAAATATAGAAAAATGAAATAAACTAACTAAAGAAAATATTCTAACAATTGACACAATAATTACAAATATTTATCTAAGAATGTGAATATACAAATGATTATGAACAATTTATATACAGCTTACAAGGTTTGCATGAAATCTTGCAAAAATGATTGTTTGATAAAGTTTCTGAATCAAATATGAACAACACTTCTTTTTGGATTTTTTAAAAACATATTAAACGAATAAATACTAAATGAATACGATTGAAACAGTGACACAAAAATAGTCAAAGCTACTTAATGTAATCATCGTTTCATTCATAAACAACTTAACTAAATAACACACAGAATACCTGTAGCTGATCAACGAAACTGGTATTATCTTTCTGTGTTGTTTGAGCTCCTGTCTATACTATTGTTAAGGGAAACCTATAATAGAACAATACTAGCACTTCCAGAATACATTCAAAGAAGTATTTGATATTGGAGTAAATTAATAACAACAAAAAGACAACTAATTAAAAATCACGTGATCCTAAGATAATCAATATTTAAGAATGAAAGAAAACTCAATTCTGAGTATTGATATTATCCATCATTTAACATTAGAAATAAATTCCACAATAATCAAATGATCGATTGATCACACATAAAAAAATGGAATAAGAAATTATGGACAACATATAACATTTAGCAGTATGAAAACACCATATGATGACAAACTAAAGCTAAAATCAACCATAATAACATTCTCATAATACAACAATAATGAAAGAATGAAATGGAATAAGCATCACACAGGTCTAAAACCAAAGATGAATTACTTTCCCATATTCTTTCTCAAAGTCACATGCCCATATTGTAGTCCTGGAAGAATTTTTAAGATAATAGACTCTTAAAGATGAAAAAATTAATACATAAATGATAACAATTAGCCACGTATTGATAAAATAGACTAAAACTAATTTAAATCAATGCATAATCAATTATTCAAAGAATATGAAGATATTATAATGAAAATAAAACCATTTTACTCACAGAACAAAAGCCATTAAGCAATCTGGAATTTCATATTCTTCTTTGAAAATACTTGTCCATTCTCCCAAAGATTCCAACCATCCATTACTCCATTTGAAAAGAAAAAAAAGTTTACAAAAGAAATAATATACAAAAGATAAAGGAAAAAAATCCTACTCTCCAATTCTTGGATCCTCTAGCTCTGATCTTTCTCATATATTTATACAATGAATGAACAGTCGAAGTGCCACTATTAATTTTCGCCACCTGAAATTTGTCTCATAAAGAGAAACAAATATCTCTTAAATCGTGCATTTGTTTTGGAAAATTCCTTGCAAGAAGGTAAAAGGGTTCATTTGGGAAATGGGTTTTCAACTGTTTCTTCAAATTCCTCACGGTTTGGCTGCAATCAGTCCTAAAAAATTATCTGTCTGATCTTGACGCCTTTCCAAATTTTATCTGTTCTTGCTCATAAAATTATTTGTAGAAATCCAATATTATTTTTGGATCAATCATCTTGAACATATTTGGATAATAAAATCAAGCCATGATCAGATCCATACCAAATAATTGATAACAGAAACCTGTGAAACAAAAAGAAACCTAAATTAATAACCTAAAAATTGTGAATAAAACAAAATCTAGAACAATAAAATAAAAAATGAATTTAAACTAACTATAAGTTCTAAACAAACATTGTTTATAATTTCCTTTCAAATATGATTTTAAAATTCTAGAAGCTTCAAGTTAATGGAGAAGAGAAAAATATTAATTTTGTTTTTTTACAAAATCAAACAAATGATAGATAATTTTTTTTTTTTTTTTTAATTATTATTATGAGATGCAAAATGAAAAAAGAATTTAATTAATTAATATCACACAATGATTTTATGAAAATGAGAAACCAAACAAGACATTATTTGATGAAGTATTGAACACATTATTCAAAATAGTCAAACTTGCTAATGAGCAAAAGAAATAACACATAATCATAATTTAAAGGAAAGTAAACAGTTGATAAAAATTAACGTTTTTGTTTAAATTGAGATTTTTATGTTCGTTTCTAAATTTTAACATATACTCTTGTAATGAATGTCTCATACTACAGTGAATGTCTTAAGTTTGTCTAAAATCAAGCCAAGGTATGGAACTATTTGAAAATGTTGATTCTGTAGCTCATCATAATTATCAAGATTCTAATGGGGGCCCTTAAAATTTTGTAAAAAAATAGGGGGAGTTATTGGGCCCAACACACTGTCACTGATACATCAACCAATCTATCACTACCACATCAACCAACCTGTCACTGACGGTGTCGCAGATATACCATCATCAAACAACTATCACCTGATCCACTCGCATGGATACCAAAACCATCATCCTACCATGTACATCTACCATGTACCAAAACCTGTACCATATCATGTACATCAACCTGTACCATACCATGTACATAAACATGTACCATACCATTTACATCAACCTGTACCATACCATATACATCAACCATATACCATGTATTGAAGATGTGCCAATGTCTCAACAATATGCCTCAAGCATGTGACAAAATCACCATGACATATACCAAACCATATACCAATATAACCAAGATATACTTCTAACAATGTATCATATAATCACAAAGGTGTACCATATCATGTACCATCATCATCAAGACATGCCTCAATCATGTAACATAAACATAAACCTCAATAACACATGTAAAGAATACCTATGATCCTATAGAAGACCCGATACACAAAATTATAGACCTATAGCTCTTCCTCAACTTCAGTAACAAGAGAATAACATCTTCATCAAACTTTACCTCAGTCTTGCGGGACTAGTTTTGGATTAGTCACAAATCCTGACTTTCAACAAGCATAACTCCGTACCTATAATGAATGAAGGTATGAAATTTAAACGACAGATACTTTGAGATATTTCTTCCATCTCCTCAAAATTTCAAGGTCGGGAACTTCTCAAAAAACAAGTTATAGTGAAAATGGAAAACCTTCCTGAATTTTATCATATTCCAGAGATTGAACTTTTACAACATGCCACACACTCAATATTGGATATCAGATTCTGAAACTTTCACATAAGATACTAAATACTATTATCTTTCCACATAGATTGGTCTCACATAATTTGGATTATCTATCAATAGGTTATGATTGTTTTACCCACAACACCTATTTAATACTAGTTTCAAAACTAGTAGAAAACCCTATCGTCCACATAGTGTATCTTGAAAAATACAATGGCCTAGAATATTAAATTTTTACCTAAGGTACCTTGACATATATTCTCAAATGCCTCCAATAGTTTCTATCTGAATCATTCTAATAGTTTCTATCCGAATCATTCTAGAAAACAATTTATACCAAAAATGGTAACATGACCTTTAAATAACATACCTTAGAACACATAATCACAAGACTTCATCCTCCCTTGGAATTTCTACCTTCTTCATTTCATCTTCCATATGAAATTCACCTCAGATCTCCTTGGTTACTTCATATAAGAATCACTTACTAACATAGAATATATTCAATATAATTTTGTGTGAATGTACTTATGAGTGACTTCTTGAGGTGTATATATACTTTTTCTAATGACTTGTATATATACTTTACCCTTTCATTAATGAATTGCAAACAATTAGGGGATTCTTAACCCATATTTGGGGCTTCCATAGGGGATTATTAACCCATATTTGGGGCTTCCAACTTCATGACCTCATAACTCCTCAATCATGAGGAACTACATGATGTTATACCTAACATTGGAAACTACATGATGAGGAATATCCATCTATGAGTGTGTTACCTGCATTTACATTATCCTTCATGTCATTATTCTTAAAAAAAAACCGGTCTTCATAACCACACCTATGGATTTCTTATAGACTTCTTCAAAGCATATTCCCCCAAGGGACATTCTTAGAGATACGCCATAAGGGGACCACTTTGGAGACTTCTCCAAATACACCCATCTCATATGTTGACATCAATGACAACAAACTATCCAACAACATCAATCAAAACCAATTGTCCAACAATAACCCCCTTTATCATTGATGGAAACACTCATACTCCACTTGTGACTAATTCTCCTCAGATGCTTCTCTCCTCCTTTGACATCAATGGAAAAGGGTATCTCCCCTTGGGGATACTCCCCATGTCTTCATGATTCTAATAATTATCTTCTCATCTTTCTCTTTCTACCCCTTTGACATCATGGGTAAAAGTGTAACTCCCCCTGTCGGTATACCTTCTCTGAACAATGTCTCTGTGACTTCATGTGCTCCCCCTATATTCATACCTCTGATCTTTCTTTCTTGATCTCTTTCTATAAAAAAATTATCCCTTGACTTCTCTACAAGATGTGGTGTAGCTCAATGTGGGATTTCTGTACATACCACGCTTTTGGTGATTCTTGTCCATTGGTACTTCCTCTTCTAATTCATTGACATATATAAAAAAATGTTCAGAGTTACTTGAATTTAAATCTTCATGGCTTGCCAAGTTCACATCAATGGCCATACTTTAATCTAACAATATAGCTTATGTTGTTGCTTTTACTGCTTTCCTTCCCGATTCCACTTGTCCATTGATTTCATTGATTCCAATAATTCCAATTGTTACTATTATTTCATCCATTGTTTGTTTAGAACTATCAAAGCTATCATGAATCAATCTATATTCATGACTCTGCTACTCAATTGCACATAATGTTGACTCATCTGCTGCAACTAATAATAAACTATTTTGAAATTATCTTTCCAAGATCCACAAACACTTCAGAATGCTCAAAATATAGTTCTAAGATATGTAGAGTTGCTGCTTAGACTCCCCCCATTCAATATTCATATTTATCGGGAGTCTCCAAGCCATATGTATCATAAAAGTATTTTCTATGATGGGGAGTAATCTTCCTCTTCGTTTGTGGAGACATCTTCCTTTTCATCCTCTTCCTGAATTCTGACATTCCTTTCATCATCTTCTTGAATTCTAACATCTTCCTCTTCATCCTCTGCCTAAATTCTAACACCTTCTTGGCCTGTGAATTCATTATGATCTTGCAGTGTTGTAAATCTTGTAAGTATGATCTTTGGGACTTGGTTTTCATTTACATTCTCTTCTTTTTTTTCATTTCTTCTCCAAACCTTCATGTATCTGACATCAATGTTTTCCTTCATGGGAGGCTCTATTATGCTTCTACAATTTATAGCTATGTGTCCATAGTTGTGATATTTGTAACATTCAATATTATGTGGAGCCACATAAGAATTTCTTGCTTGAACATTTATTTCATAAGCCCTGCAATATACAACTTGTTGTACTATGTTTTCGTTGATGCCAAGTATTGTCATAGTAATATCATTGATGTATTGATTGTTGGATCATGTGGTCATGGATGTAATTAATGTCAGAGGGTTGATGTCATAGTGATGTGTTTTCATTGATGTAAAGGTTGATCATTGTTCTATCACTGTATCATTGATGTATTTTCATGGTTGAGAGGAATAACCAAATGGATGAACTCCAAAGTGGTCCCATTTGTAAATGTGTTGAACCCGCACATAATATATCTAGCTAGGAATTGACATAAACAATTGCAGAGAAAATAGAAGAAAAGAGAAGCAAGAGAGAAAGAATGGAATAATTCTCATTAACCAAATGAATGAATGATAATTTACACATGATATAATTTGTATAACTCAACCAATGCACAATGGAGGAGAAGCCAATGATCCATAGTGGTCATCTAGAGTGATTTGGACACACACCATTAGTTACGGGAGTAAACTGCCACCTAGTCTAGTATCTTGGGAAGTTACGAGAGTGAACTGCCACCTAGTTGAGTTAACTAGTATATTAGTCTTTAGTTAACTGACCGAAATAGAGTGAAGTGAGGAGGATATCATGGAATCATCGGTAATGCGCTAGTATGGTGATGATCCCAAGGAAAATGCGCATTAGCTGGTGATGATCCCAATGTTGCATGGTGATAATCTCAATGTAGCATCTAGACTCCACTCAACTGATCAAACTGAAGTGAAAAATGAAGAGAATATTCTCCCTATAGGAATATTCTTCTAAAATATAGGATACTAAATAATGACTAATAAACATAGGAAAAACCTTAGGAAAAAAAATTACTAGGTGTGTGTGAAGTAACTCCAACACCCCCCCTGAACATCACTATGGTGAAAATAAAGAATGGGTCTTGGAAACGAGGCCATGTTAGGTACCCAAATACAAAATATACACATAAATAACTGAGGAAAGAGGGAAAAATTCACGAGAACACCCCCCCCCCCTCATTGTAAAATGTATGTAAAAATAAGAACTAATAGTTTCTAGGAAAATGTGTCCTTCACTCCAAGATGACTTCACAGAGAATGGAACTTCTGCTCAGTGAAGGTCTTGGTGAAGATTTATGCAGTCTGTTCTATTGAAGGACATAACTGTGAGTCAATGATCCCCTCATGCACTAAGTTCCATATGTAGTGCATGCGGATCTCAATGTGCTTCATCCACTGCCTCTAGCCTGGATCTCTAGAGAACTTCAGAGTGCTCTGGTTGTCACACCAGGTGACGATCGACTGATGAAACTGAATGCCCAAATCAGTGAGAAAATGTTGTATCCACATAGCCTAAATGGTTATGTTAACTACCCCTATGTACTCTGCCTCGACTGAAGATAGAGAAATAGCAACCTGCTTCTTGCTCGACCAACAGATAGGCCTAGAACCAAGACTGAGTGAGTAACCACTTGTTGCCTTGCGATCAATGCTATCGCCATCCCAGTCAGAATCAGTGAACCCGATGATGTCCAATGTAGAGTCTGTTGCATAATGAATCCCAAAGGTGATGATTCCCTATATGTATCAAAGAATATGCTTTGCATCCTTCCAATGTATCTCATGCAGCTCTTGCATGAACCTAGAGACTATGCAAACTACATAGGAGAGGTTTGGTCTGGAGTGTGTGAGATACAACAAGCTCCCCACTAGTTGTCTGTACAATGTGTTGTCAACCAGTGGAGTCTCCTCGCAATCCTCAAGTCAGACTCTTGATAGAAAAGGAGTCGGGGAAGAATTGCAGTCTGTGATGTGAAATCTCTCAAGGAGATATAGTGCATACTTGGCCTGATAAAGTTTGATTCCTAATGCATCCTAATTGATCTCGAGTCCAAGGAAGAAGTGTAGCGGACCCATGTCCGTTATCAAGAACCCGTCATGTAGAATCCCCTTGACTGCAACAATCAATGAAGTCGAGCAATTTGTGATAAAAAAATCATCCACATACAGAGCTAGGAGTAGAAGTGAATCAACCATCCTGAGCATGTAAACATTCGTGTCTAATTTACACCATAAAAAGTTTTGTGACAATAGGTAGGAGTCCATCTTGGCATACCACACCCTCAGATATTGATTGAGGCCATAAATAGATTTATTCAGTTGACATACCAAATATGAATCCTACATAAATCCTCGGGGTTGCTCCATATAGATATCTTCAAAGAGATCATCATGAAGAAATGCATTCTTCATGTCCATCTAATGGACTTCCCATCCCTTGGCTACCACAATGGAAAGTGCCAAACTTATGGAATCCATCTTCGCTACTAGACCAAAAGTATCATCATAGTCAATGCCATGCACCTATTGAAAGCCTTTGAAAACTAGCCTGGATTTGTATCTGCTAATCTATCCATCCACTGCGCTCTTGGTCTTGTAGACCCATCTACACCTGACAAGTTTCCTTCCATAAAAAAGGGGAACCATATCCCAAGTTTGGTTCTCGAGGAGGGAATTGTAGTCCTCCTGCATGGCAGATTCCCAAATGGGATTTCCAACAACCTCGCCATAAGATTGTGGATTTGAACACTGAACCAAGAAAAGATGCCTAGGTGGAAATGGTTCAGTGGCAATGAGTGCAAGAGGAGGCTCCTCGAAATCAAATCGAGTCCTCCTAGTATCATATGGATCCCCAACAAGCTCCTTTGCATCCTAAAGAGTTTTTTGATCCCACTTGAGCCTCGGCTCTGACTCTACATCTGCATCTACATGCATTGAATTTGCATCTGATTGTACTGACTCTATATCTGGATCATCTCAATCCTATGAATTGTATCTCTCATCTGAAGAAGATTCAACATGTGCATGCTCATTTTTGGCCCTCGACCAAGTTTTGAGGAAACCTTGGTCAGGTTTGACCACTTTTTGGACTTCGACACAGTGGCCGAGGAAGGAGCGCCCAGGCAGAGCTGAGATCACCGATCTCACTTATTTTGTGGGCTTTGTAAGGGGTTCTTTAGGGTTTTTTTAATGGGTTATGGAATGTCGACCCATGGGGTTTACCCATGATTAATCCTTTTTGTAAGGGATTGTGAAAGTATAAATAAGTAAGAATGTATTGTAGAAGAGTAGTGGGTAGTGGGAAGTGGCTAAGTGCAAGTAGTTCTGAGTTTTTTTGTGCAACATAATTTGTCTGTAAGGCTCTGTGCCTAAACCTAGTTTTGGGAGGGAGGATCTGGTGCTCAGTGCAGATATCTCTTTTCCTATGTGAATCTTGGCTATGTGGCTTAGTGCATAGGAGTGGATGAATGTAAGATTTAGATGAATAATAAAGAAGGCAATGAAGTTGGTGGACATATCCCCACACTGGGGTGAACCACATCTGTGTCCTAGCTTGGTTGCAAACACCTGCGTCCTGTAAGCCCCCCTACTTCTACCTTGGGTGAGACTTCACCTGCTTCACAGGTGTTGTTGAAAGGGCCAACAGTTAGGGTTTTGTTGGTGCGTTGTTGAAGCATTGAAGCCTGGGTCTGCCCCTATGCCAACAAATGGTTCTGTTTTCGGGACCTGAAACTGTGATTGTTGGGAACTGAAGTAAAGAAAAGAGAAGATATGTGCGTATATATATTGCTAAAGTGCACAGTACTCTACTTGACTTGCAAATATTTGTGTTAAGGGAGAAATCCGACCTGAAGAAAAGAGGTAAGATATTAAAAAAGGTAAGGCTTTGTTCTTTGATAAGAGTAAGATAAGTGAAATTGTTTGTTTCGAAAGCATGAATTTAGGTATGTTTAATAGATTGTGTCCTAGTCTGAAAGCTAGGGCGCAGTTGCAAGAAAGATTTGTTTTGAATAAATTTAATATAAATGAAGAAAGATATGTTATTCCTATGCAGAGAAAGAATTTTTGGACTAATAAGTGGATGAAGGAACATAGAAAGAATTTTTGCAGATTGCAAGTCCAACACTGTGATCCTAGTGTGCAGTATAGAAGAAGTTGGGGAGCATTTAAGATAAAAAGAGGATTGACATTGTATTATAACTGCAGAATACCAGGACATCTTGCTAAGGAATGCCCTGGTACATGTCCTATTTGTGTTTGTTGTAAAATTGTTTTTCATGAGGTTGAGGATTGTCCAAGGATGATTGCTAAAGTTGAACAAATGAACATGACACAAGAAAAATATGAAGGAATTCAAGAGATTAAGAGCATTTTAAAGAATCACAAAGAGGAAGAATCAGAGAAATCTCAGACTATGTTATTACAGTTAAAATAAACAATGAATGATCACAAAGATGTCAGTTTACCAGATATCTTGAAAGTAAAACAACACATAAGTGAAAGAATAGGAGACTTCGACATAGATTGTGTCTTGAATGAAGAAACAAAAGTAAATATTATGAAATCATACACTTGGGAAACTTTGGGAAATCCATCTATGGTAACTTCACCGGGAAGGATAGGCTTGTTTAAGGGGAAGATGATAACCTTATGTGGAAGAGTTACTAATGTACCTATTATTATCCATGGAACATTGACTGAAGAGAAATTTGAAGTCATTAAGTTTATTGGGGACAACACCCCTTTCCCACTTTTACTAGGTAAGACTTGGATTGAAAAGGATCAAGTCAGAAGGAACGCATAGGTAGAAGCTACAGAAAAGAAAAAGGAAGAACTAAGGGATTTCATAGACAGAATAATAGATCGACTCATAGAAGAATGAGAGGATAAGTCGAAGCAATAGGGACATAAGGCAAGAAAACTAGTTGTCGAGGTTGAAAGAATGCAAGAAGGTTTGAAGGACCTATCCATGCAAGAAATAAGAATATCCAACCTGGAATTAATAAGAGAAGGGATATTAACTTCGAAGCCTTTGAGAGCACATCAACAGTGTGAAGTCACTCTGCTAGGAGAATATAAGAATAAGAATGGAAAGAGGAATCCAGAAACAATTAAAGAGACTCAAATCACAGGAAAGAAGGCAAGGAATCTCAGTAAAAATAAAGATAATATGGAAAAGATACAGGAAGCTACAGAGACCAGATGGAAGACTTCACAGTATGGAACCTCGCAAGAGGCAGGTTCGCAGGATTTGAACCTTGTTGGAACAACAGGACCGTGAAGAATGGGACTTCGCCCTGGCGAATCTATATAACCATTAGAGGCACCCCAACCGTTAGAACGATGCTCCAAATCATCTAGAAAACACATTTATGGGCGGATGGATCACTCTTGGATGTTGAGACAGTGCCATAACAGACAGATTCACATTTATGGAAGCAATCCTCGCCATTGGAAGAATATATTACGAGACCCGATTATTTAACCCGTCAGACACTACACTGAGACCAATTTTTTCCACCCATGATAAGCCAAGAAGAGAATTGATTGTGTGTCAAGCTGTGTTATCAGAAGCTAAGCATCGCCATCCATTTGTTTATCCTGCCTATCCATTCACCTACCCCGACCTGTCTGTTTAAAAGTGAGAATGTCGGGCGAACCTCGTGCATTAAATAATTCTATAGAGGAGGTCCTCAAGAAGATAATGGCCGACAGACAATTATTTGAAGGTGTACAGGCATCATCGACCAGGCGACTGTAGGCTTCCCCTTCGAATGAACATCGTTATGGCCGTGTTAACCCCTCAACAGAGCAGCGAATTAAGCATCACGATGATCTGGCTAACGTGAAGTAGATCCTGTTGATCTTAATAGAGTATATCCCATATTTGGTCGGGGTGGTTAACCGCGACAACATTCCATGATATTTTGAGTACACTCTATTCACCACGTACATTCCAAAGGGAATATGCGTAGTCGGGAGTTAGTTGGGATAGATCCCGCTGCTGAAGAACAACGACTTCAACCTAGGGGATAGGAAGAACTATGATATTCTCACACCCCACCGATACTTGATGAAGACAACTGAGAAGAAGCCTCACCTCATCTCCCAGCCATGGATTAAGGTGCTAGCTAGTCCACCGTGCTAAATGTGATAAAGATTCCTCATTTTGGTCATCACCAGGAGGTTAACACTTGCATTAAAATCCTCTTGTCGTGATATCATGGCGGATACCTGTGGCTCGACCGAAGGATTATTGTGGATCTAGTGCTGATCCATTGGATTATAGGATTAAGCATGAAGGGACCTGACCCTTAGCGGTTTTATCCAGGGTAGGCCTCAGATCGCTCCCTGGCATAATGCATCAAGGAATCTTACGATGAAGTTGAAAAAGGAAAGCGAGGGTACAAGGTAGCCTCTATACAGGATGGAACAGTGCACCTCACTTTCCAACTCATAGCTGGCAATCTCGTAAGAAAGAACCACCCCACATAGGTCACCGGGTTCGTTGTGTATCTCACAGGAAAATGTGTGGAGGGAATGCAGATGAATTGGGTGAGTTACCTCGTCAATCAACTCGAGAAATACTATCGTGAAGATCAATATCTAGGATACAAATTCCATTTTAGCTGGCAGATCACGTTGATTGCATTTGTCACTTGGAAAATTCCCGAAGGAGCCACCTTTCTAGAGATCGAACCCTCAGAGCAGTTGGCCACTAGGTTTTCTACCTTGTGGTACACTAATGCCATGTCGAACCAGCTGAAGTCCAATGCTGTGTTCCATGCATATTATCAGCAACCGAAGGTTTCCATTGAAGCATTTCTGCACATGACACTGTGCACCCTTCACCAGTATAGACCAATAGAAAAATTCTATGTAGATCCACATTTCATCTACATCACTGTACATAGAAATGAGAGAAAGGAAGAGTTGAAATCGTACTATAACATAAGAGATGAAGACATGGATAAGATCACCAAGGAATGGCCAGAGGATTTCATTATACCTGTCGTTGATGCAGAACTCTCTGACACTGACACCATAGGAAGCCCCATGGTCACTCGGGTCGAGCATGTAGGGCAGTCCAGTGGGACAAAGAAGAAGAAGAAAAAGGAGGAAGTCCAGAATATAGAGACCGATGAGGAGGAAAATGCCTCTGAAGAAAATGGCTTTGGCTCACTAGGAGGAGGAGGAGATGAAGAAAATGGAAAAGGAGGAGGGAATGAAGGAGAAAATAAAGGAGAAGGCGAAGCTAGACTGCCTCAAGATCCCCTTGCTAAAATAGTAACACCGCAAAAGAGGAAGGTTTCTCTGTAGAAACCTTCGGTAAGAAAGAAGACTTGCACTAGTAAGCCCCAGTTAGAGGCCACACTCACAGAAGACAACATCAATTTGTTCCACAAAATATGGAGGATGCTTCTGAGGACATATTGCAGAGATATGGAGAAAAACAGGACAAACTATATGGGAAGATCGAAAAGGAATTGAACGAAGTAAAACAAGCTATTCGTTCGGTCCGCACAGTACCTACTACATCACAGATTGCAGAATTGGGGGATGAACCAGACCAATTGAGAAGACTTGTAGATGCGACAAAGGCTTGACTTCAAAACATATAGGAAGAAAAGGAGAAGGATACAAAAGCATTAAAACAAGAGAAATATGAAGTCTTATATAAATTACGAATAGAATGGTACAGTTTGACCGCCTACGAAAGCGAGAGAGAGGAGTTTTAGGTGATTCTCCAGGAGGACAAAGAAAAGATACAAAGAGAAAAGGAGAAGTTTCTCTCAGAATAGATTGTGGTAAAAAAAGCAGTAAAGAAAGCATGTCTCTCTATGCCAGGCTTGACACAGGAGGAACATGAGTCAGTCGAGGCTCAAGTAGTGAATCTTGTTGAGACCATCCAGCAGCTTCAAGCAAGGATAACAGATTTGGAGTCCCAAGAAGTACCAAGCACCCCACAAGAGGTGTGCGACCAGAGGGAGAAAGATGCCAAGAATGCAGTATGAATGATCAGTGCCCTCGCCTCAGAATGAAAATAGTTGAGTGATAGAAGCACACAGACATATGAACGCCTCACAGAAGATCCAGAGCTAAGGAAACTAGAAGCGTAGTTACAGGAGGTGAAATAACATGCATTGTCAATACAGGCGTAGATGAAGCTATTTACTGCAGTAGAAAGAATTAAGAGATATCAATAACAACGTGCAATGCAACAACAAATCATTGCCCTCCATGGCAAGGTAATGGAAGTCACGCAGAAGCTACAACCTGTGCAGGATGAAGCCTACAAGGTGTTCGAAGAAATTGAAGGACAAGTCTCACAACTGGACCAAGTGGTTGCAACAGTGAAACAACACCTAGAACGACCTATTATGAAGGAGACGATCCAGGAGCTCGCTAAGCAGGAGGCTTAGGAAAAGCAACAAGTCAAGGCAACTCGAGTTAAGCTCGAGTCCTTTGAAGTAGCGTTGCCCAGGCCTGAGTGACTTGGGATGAGTCACAGGTGAGTGTTGGGGGCCTGTCGTCCCTCGACCAAGTTTTAAGGAAACCTTGGTCAGGTTTTACCACTTTTTGGACTTCGACATAGTGGCCGAGGAAGGAGCGCCTAGGCGGAGCTGAGATTGCGGATCTCAATTATTTTGCAGGATTTGTAAGGGGTGCTTTAGGGTTTTTGTAATGGGTTATGGGATGTTGACCCATGGGGTTTACCCATGATTAGGCCTTATTGTAATAGATTGTAAAAGTATAAATAAGTAAGAATGTATTGTAGAAGAGTAGTGGGTAGTGGGACGTGGCTAAGTGCAAGTAGTTATGAGTTTCTTTGTGCAACATAATATGTATGTAAGGCTCTGTGCTCGATAGCGAAGTCGGATCTGTGCCTAAACCTAGTTTTGGGAAGGAGGATATGGTGCTCAGTGTGAAAATATCATTTCCTATGTGAAGATTGGCTCTGTGGTTTAGTGCATGGGAGCAGATGAATGTAAGATTTAGATGAATAATAAAGAAGACGAATAAGTTGGTGGATGCAGCCCCACACTTGGGTGAACCACATCTGTGTCCCAGCTTGGTTACAGACACCTGTGTCCTGTAACCCCTCCTACTTCTACCTTGGGTGAGACTTTGAGTGTTTTGCAAGTGTTGTCGAAAGGGACCATAGTTAGGGTTTTGTTGGTGTGTTCTTGAAGCATTAAACCCTGGGTCTAGCCCTATGTGAACACTCATCATCTATGAGAGGTGGAAGAACAAAGGTGTATGCATGCAACTATTAAGATACATGTGAGACACTTTCCTCAAATTGGATACTTCACTCAATGATGAGCCGGTCCGAGGAAAGATCAATAAGTCTGTATCCCTTCACACCGTTGGGGTATCCAACAAAGAAACACTCTGTGCTCCATGGATCAAGTGCCTTACTCTTTTCAGAGGGAATCCGAGCCCATGCACATGAACCAAAAATACAATAGTGGATCAATTCTAGTTTGAGGCTGCTCCAAGCCTCGTAGAGGGTCTTATCCTTGACATCTCTATGGGGAGATATTTTTTGGATGTAAGTTTCACAATTAAGTGCTTTGGCCCATAATATTTGTGGAAGTGAATTTGCATGTAGCATGAAAGAGGCCATCTCTTTTAGAGATCTGTTTTTCCGCTCAACAACTATGTTTTTTTGCGGAGTATAGGGAACCATGTGATGCAATAGAATCCGTGCCTCGTGACAAAGATTCTGAATCTCATGGTTGACATACTCTCCCCCATTATTATTTCAAAGGATTTTGATTTTATCTCCTGACTGTGTCTCAACAAGGGATTTGAAATATTTGAGGTGTTGACAGACCTATGATTTTTTCCTAAGAAAGAAAATCCACGTGAAGCGTGAGAAATCATCAACAAAAATGAGAACGTACCTTGATTTTTTGATTGATGGATGTGGAAAAGGGCCCATGAGGTCACTATGGATCGGATATAACGGAGAGGAACCTCTCCGCGTCTTTCCTTTGTCGAATTTCTCTTGAGGGTGTTTTCCAAGAACACATCCCTCAAAAATTCCTTTGGAGAAGTGGATGTCAGGTATACCATCAACCAATCCCTACTTTCTAAGTTGTTGCATATATATATAAAATTTGAATTCATGAACCTTGTGTTCCATATCCTACCGCTTTCATCAGCATGGGTAAGAAGTAAAGAAAAATCTAGTTCAATAAATTCAGAAAATGTGTAAATTCTAGATGGATGATTTACCTCATCGGTAGAAACATTGGAATTGGTTTTCATGTCATAGATATGCACTACATGAGGTGTGAATATGACTTTCTTTCCGGTACCATAATTTTTCATCTGATACACGGAGAGAATATTGAAGAAAATTTTGGAACATGCAACACATTCTCGAAGCTTCCATTGGTGAGTTCAATCCTTCCTTTTCTGGTGACCTTGATTGGAGAGTTGTCCCCCATCATAATAGGAGGACCTTTGCATGCATCCAATGAGGAGTATACCTCTTTTTTGGAAGCCCTGTGGTGTGATGCTATTGAATCTATGATCCAAGCATCGTGAGAGGAGTTGATGGCAATCAAGGCATGTCTAGAATTTCCTTTCTTGGGATTTTGATCTTCTGGCTTCTTCTTCTTGGCACCCTCAAGGATGCGATATCCATGGTTGTTTTGATGAAGTATTTGAGTCATTATTTCTATATATTTATGCATACATGCAGATTTTGGATGGAATCCTTTATGTAAGTATGTGCATTTCCCCCCTTTTCTTCCCTTTCCACCTTTGGATCTGGAAGCATCGTTGAATGGTTTTGAGTACCCTTCCTTATTTGGATTTGCATAAGCTTTCCTTTTGTATTTATATTTATATTTCAGATATTGATGACCGCTTCTATCTTGCACAGTAAGTGCATGCACCTTTGGGCCTTTGATTTTTCCCATGTTGATGAGATTGGTCTGCTCTTGTGTCATATATTCGATAAATTCCTCAAGAGAAGGAATATTCTAGGTGTCTCTAGAGGCAAATTTTATTGAATGGAATGTGGATACAAAAAATGAGAATTCAGGACCAAGTTTGGAGAGAATGGTGAGAACCATTTGTTTCTACTCCTAATATTTATCAACCCCACAAGCCTTGATTTGTGAAAATAAATCCTTATATTTGGTAAAGAAATATCGGAGATTGTCGAAGGGTTTTGGATCCAATGTGAGAAATTCCACCTCGGTCATGTATCCCCTCATCTCATCCTATTTTACAAAAATCCCTTCCATGGTGGTCCAGGATTCATTGGGGGTTTTACAAGAAGATATGTGAAAGAGGAGATCAAGAGAAATGAGACTACAAATTGTTCTTAATGCTTCATCCATTCGATTTAGATACTTGGATTTTTATATGGCTAATGTTAGTCATGTCTCTGTGTTCATGGTCAAACTGTACAATCATTTTCTTCAAATATGCATGATCATCTTCTCCTTCCATGAAAATAATTTGTAAGGTGTAAGAATGAATTCTTTTGGGAATTCCATTTTTTCGTTGACTTCAATATTCGGTACCTGCAAAAAATAATTTCGTGTGTCTTTTTCCTAGCAGTCTGTCGGCTCTGATACCATGTAAATGTGTTGAACTGACACGTAATAGATCTATCTAGGAATTGACATACATAGTTGCAGATAAAATAGAAGAAAAGAGAAGCAAGAGAGAAAGAATGGAAGAACTCTCATTAACCGAATGAATGAATGATAATTTACACATGATATACTCTATATAACTCAACCAATGCATACTGGAGGAGAATCCAATGAACCATAGTGGTGGTCTAGAGTGATATGGACACACACCAACAGTTATGAGAGTAAAATGCCACCTAATCTAGTCTCTTGGGCAGTTACTGGAGTGAATTTCCACCTAGCTGAGTTAACTAGTCTATCAGTCTTCAATTAATTGACCGAAACAAAGTGAAGTGAGGAGGAGATCAGGGAATCATGGGTAATGCACTAGTATAGTGATTATCCCAAGTATAATGTGCATTAGTTGGTGATGATCCCAATCTTACATGGTGATAATCCCAATGTAGCATCTAGACTCCACTCAACTGATCAAACTGAAGTGAAAACTGAAGAGAATATTCTCCCTAGAGGAATATTCTTCCTAAAATATAGGAGACTAAATAATGACTAATAAACATAGGAAAAACCTTAGGAAAAATAAATCCTAGGTGTGTGTGAAGTAAATCCAACACCATTAAGGTGAAATCCCTCATGCGAAGATGATTTGCGAAGTACAAATGGTTAAGTTGTTTGGTAGCCCCAATAATGTATAGTTTGATTGAGGAATAATGTAATGAAGATCAATGAATGTGAAAGTGAGATTATTCTAGATGGATAGTGCTCATCATGCTACTTTCAGTGATATTTTGAACTTCACATAACTCCTCATGGTTAAATATTTATGGTGATGTGAAGTTGGAGAACCCTGATAAGTTACCTAGAAGCCCCTAGAAGGTCAAAAAATCAAGCAGGTCAAAGAAGTCAAATTATTCTAGAAGTTCCTAGAAGAAGTTGACCAGTCAAAGTGGTTAGTCATGAGTTAAGTGGTTGCAACAAGAAAACAATTAAAAAATAAGTTATTTTCAACTAGAAGTGGAGAGTTTACTATTTGTGGATAAAGTGGTTGTAAGTGGACAAAGTGGTTAGAAGTGGGTTATCCCCAAAAGAAGGAAGTTTGGTATAGTATGTTGGAAGGTAACCCCTAGAAGAAGCTACTTGGAGAAGTATAAATAAGAGAGAAATGGTATCTTATTGTAAGAATATTTTGAGTATATTGAAGATATATTTTTGGTGAAAGGTTCATTGTAGGTACTCATTGACACATCAGAAGTTCCACAAATCTAAGGTAGCAAGGAAGTTTAACGGTGAAAGTTTTGGAGGTTCATAAAACCTTAGTTTTCTGAAGTTGTATGAGACATGAAGTGGGCCAGAGAACATACATACACGAGCTACAAAAGGCGAGGGAATGTGTATTTGAAAAGGCCAATAAAAGTGTGAGTAGATGCTAGTGCCAAGTTCCTAAAGTCTGAAGCAAGTTCCCAGGATATCATTCTACATGTTCATGTCTGCAACAAAAGTTAAGGTATGGTTATATGTTGTCTTTATGCTTAGATTTACTCATGGTATGGTGAGTGATTGAAGCATTATTTGTATGGTTGTTGTGATTTTTGGATATGATATATGGTGGTTGGTTAGTTGAGTGGTTGTGTTTTGATATGGTTGAAGGATATCTATGTTCTGTGATGGTGTATGCATGATGAACATGCATTTTTTGTTGGATGGTATATATTTTTCTATGGTTGGATGGTACAAGTGTGGAAGCGATAGGCTGGTTGCAGTGACATGTCACAAGTGAATGTGACTGAGGTAGAAATGATCTGAAGGGCTAGAAGTTTGAAGTTTCAAAAACCCTAGTTTTCTGAATGTGTATGTACGTTGACAATGGATGTGGGTGCATGCTATAGTATAGACAGGCCACGTACATACACATGTTGTAGTATTGACAAGTCACATACCTGTTGACAGATTATTTCTATCTACAAGCTGGGTCTTGTACTTGAGGGTTGGATTCTTCACATCTCGGTTGGTGATAAAATCTACAAGCCGAGCCTTGTATGTGGAGTTGGTACTCTATTAGAGTTGTTGTTATTTTCAGTTGATGCTGATAAAACCCTGAGATTGTCGTCTCCTATAACACATAATACACAAATTTTACATATATTTCTAGTGTTCTTTATGTTGATTATGGTGATGGATTATAGTTCTCTCTTATTGATGAATGTTAATAATACATGGAAGTATCTAGGTACAAATGAATAATATGTTTGAAGGTGTTTCTAACTAAAGTTTTGTAAGAAGTGTAAAAAGTGCCTTATACTGATTCACCCCCCTCTCAGTATGGTCGGTGTGTCCAACACAACTTTATGTCCAAAGTTAGTACAAGTAAAACAATGATCATAAAATAAACTTACATACCTAGGAGTGAATGATATTGTTTGTGGTGTAGTCCTTTTGGATTCCTTGGATGATTATGATCTTCTCTCCGGTTGTTTCCTTCAAAATGATTGAAGCTTCTTTGTTGCTTGAATGTAGAAGGTCTTCTGTATTCATTCCTTTCTGATTCTTGTCGACCATGATTCCTTCCTTTGAGAACTTTTGCATAACTATTTTGTTATGTTGATTTCTTCATGGATCTTGAGCCTTCCTCAAAATGAAAATTGTTGTATCCTAGTCTGAATTTTTCGTTGTATGGCCTTTGACTCCTGAGAATGTTTTCTAATACTTGATAACTTTTCAAGTTCTTGCTAATATTGTTGAATTCAACTCTCAATGCCATGATTTCCTTTTTAAGCTTCTCACACTCTTTTTCTTTCTTTTTCATCTGGATTTGCATTACTTCTTTCCTTCTCTTTCCTTCTTCAAGTTGGGTTTTCAAGGAGATGATTTCTTATTTGAATGATTTGTTTTTCATCGTTTCTTTATTCAACTCAGTGAAAGAACTAATTAATTCTTCCTCAAGATCCACTTCACCTTATTCTTTTCTTTCATGAGTTATTTTCTTATTTTCCATAGCCATAAAGAGTACTCTCTCCGAGTCACTATTGCGTTCATCATCTTCATCAAATAAAGAACTGTCTTCTATTGAGTAGAGATTTATCTTGAATAATTTCCTTTTATCTCCTTTCCTATTTCCGTTTTGATATTTCTTTTCTGTCTTGGGATCTTCTTCATCATTATTTGACTTCTTAGTGTAAGGAAACTAATTTGCAAAATGACCAATTTTACCACAATTAAAATATTTTAAGGGAAGCATACCTTTGTACTTGTCGGTTCCTCTCTTCAACTTACTTACGAAGTTGGATATTTCTTCATCCTCATCTGAATCATTGCTACAACTGTAATTTGTCTTTGACTCATGCCTTTTCTTCTTCTTTGTCTTATTGGATGCTTTGAAGGTTGCTTCTTTCTTGAATGGATTTTCTTCTTTTTTTCCCATTTCATACGCTGTAAATATTCCATGTAGCTCATCCATGCTTATCGTACCTAGATATGCTCTTTCTTCTAGTGCTGAAATATTAGGATCAAATATCATTGGAAGAGATCTCAATATCTTTTTAATAATCATAGATTCGTCAACTTCTTCTCCCAATCCTTTAATTGCATTCAATGTTTCATCAACTTGTAAAAAGTAAGTTGCAATGTCTTCATATTCCTCGTTTTCAACTATTCAAATTAACCTTTGTAAGTCTGAATCTTGGTTTCCTTGACTTTGTCATATCCTTCATAAACATTATGAAGTTTGTCCCAAATATCCTTTGCAGAATCACAATGCATAACCTTGACATATACCATCAACCAAACCATTATAGATATCATTTTTATCCCTCAAATTGTTTTGATTGAGTTTCTTTCCACCATTAGTTGTTGGGGGAGTGGTAGTATTTTTGTATCCATCTACTACTTATTTCCAAACATCAAATCTATGTGCTTGTACATATGTTTTCATCCTTCTGCTCCAAAATGCACCGTTTTTTCCATCAAACTGTTGTATTCCATTCTTGTAGATATTGATGATCTCTATGATATACCTTCCAATGGTTAGAATATTTTCCTGAAGGACCAACTCTGATACCAATTGTTGGAATACTAAGAGGGGGGAGGTGAATCCGTATTCTCACTTTTTACCACTTTCAATCATAATATTCAAAATTCAACTTTATAAGAAATATATCATTTATTATTGAATCCAATATATCATGACCATATAACCATAAAAAATACAAATAAATAATATCACATCAGATACACAGTACATAAAAATTTGTGTGGAAAACCAAATGCGAGAAAACCACGTAATGTTTTATTATATATATCAAGAATACATTCATTGGAAGCACCAAATTCTAAATTCTCTAGCACCAACTGGAAGGAGGCACCAACCCCCTAATTTATAGGCACCAACCTGAATGACGCACAAAATCCCTGAGTTCTCCGACACCAACCAGAAGGAGGCTACGCCCCCCTGATTTATAGGAACCAACCTGAAGGAAGCTACAACTCCCTGAATTCTCCAACACCATTCGAAAGGAGTATACAACCCCCTTTCATTTCTCCATATTGCTACCTGAAATATAAATGTAGACTCATTTCCACTACCATTGATCAACCTATCGTTGTCACTGTCACTAATACATCGACCAACCTTTCACTGTCACATCAACCAACCTATCACTGCCACTGCCACATAAACCAACCATCACTGTCACATCAACCAACCTAGCACTGTCACTGTCACATAAACCAACCTATCCCAGTCATTGTCGTAGATATACCATCATCAACAACTATAACCTGATCCACTCACATGGATACCAAAACCATTATCATACCATGTACATTAGCCATGTACCAAAACCTGTACCATATCATGTACATCAACCATGCATATTAATCATCAACCATGTACCACAACATGTACCATACCATGTACATCAACCTGTACCATACCATATAAATCAATCATGTATCCAATATGTGCCAATGTCTAAAAAATATGCCTCAAGCATGTGATAACATCACCACGACATATACTAAACCATATACCAATATAGCCAAGATATACTTCTAAGAATGTATCATATCATCACAAAGGTGTACCATATCATGTACCATCATCATCAAGACATTCCTCAAGCATGTACCATAAACATAACCCTCAATAATACATGTAAAGCATGCTTATGATCTTGTAGTAGACATGATACACAAAATTGCATACATTTATCTCTTCCTAAACTTCAACAACAAGAGAATAACATCTTCATCAAACTTTACCTCAGTCTTGTGGGACTAGTTTTGGATTAGTTACAAACCCTAAATTTCAATAAGCATAACTACGTACCTATAATGAATAAAGGTATGAAATTTTAATCACATATTCTTTGAGATATTTCTTCCATTTCCTAAAAATTTCATGGTCTGAAACTTCTCATAACAAAATTTATAGCTAAATGGAAGACCTTCCTGAATTTTAGCCTATTCTAGAGAGCGACCTTTGACAACATGCCATGAGATCAATATTTTATATCTGATTCTGAAACACACACAAGATAATACAAACTATTATTTTTCCACTGAAATTGGTCTCATAGAATGTGGATCCTCTATTAATAAATTTTGATTGTTTTACCAGGAACACATGTTTACAACTAGTTTTAGGACTATTCAAAAACCTTATCTTCCATAAAGTGTATCTCCAAAAATGAAAGGACCCAGAAGCTGAAAATTTTTACCATGGGTACCTTGACATGTCTTCTCAATCTCCTCAAATTGTTTCTATCTGAATCATTATATAAAAAAATTTATAGTGAAAATGGTAAGATGATCGTTAAATAACATACATTGGAACAAATCGTGACAAAACTTCATCCTCCCTTGGAATTGATCCCTTCTTCACTTCATCTTCCCTCTAAAATTCACCTCATATCTCCTTGGTTACCTCAGGTAAGAATCACTTAATCACATAGAATATATTCAATAGAATGTGTTTGTGAATGTACTTATGAGTGACTTCTTGAGGTGTATATAGACTTTTTCTAAGTAACCTCTTTCCTTAAATTTAGGGATTATTGAACTATCTTTTTACAATCACTTTACCCTTTGATTAATGACTTGCAACCAATTAGGGGCTTCTTAACACATATTTGGGGCTTTCAACTTCATGACCTCATAAATCCTCAACCGTGAGGAACTACATGGCATTCCACCTCCCGTTGGAAAAGACATGATGGGGAATATCCATCTATGAGAGTGTTACCTGCATTTACACCATCCTTCATGTCCTTATTCCTCAAACAAATTTAGGATTCATGACCAAACCTATGGGTTTCTTGTAGACTTCTTCAAAGTGTCTCCCCGTGAGGGCCATGCTTAGAGCTACACCATAAGGGGACCACTTTGGATACTTCTCCAAATACACCCATCTCATCTGTTGAAATCAATGACAACCAACTATCCAACAACATCAATGACAACCAATTGTCCTACAACATCAATGACAACCAACTTTCCAACAGTTTGGATGGTAGTAGAGAGGGTGGCATTTGATATGTTTATGGGAACATACACCCTTACATTTCTCACAAGGAATTTTAGTATGTCAATTTCAATCAATTGATGTCAGAATAACTTGAAATAACGTGCATCTATCTTTCTTTTTCTTTATTTGTTCTATTGTCTTTATTTTTTCATATTGGGATTTTGAATGTCGAAGTAATTTTAAATTTGAGCATGTTATGTGAATTGTGCTTGATATATTTTTCCATGTTATGATGGTTATACATATCTTTACTAAAATAAAGTTTTTCCATTTAATGATTCTACATATTGGATTTCTTCCCTGAACAATTTCGATTGGACATTTAATGAGGCATCCAATAAACTGGAAAACATGTCTTCTTATAATATTAATTTTATTTTTAAATAGTATGTTTATTTTAGAAATTCTTTACATCTTAATATTTTACTTAATGTGTTGTTTACAATCATCTCATTCTTTTTTTGGACTCTCAAATTAATAAAAATAGTAACATAATTCTTCTATTTTATTATAGGAGTTCTTTTGCAACATAAATTTTATTTAATTTTCAATAATATTTTCATATTTTTAAATATGCATATGTTACAAAGTAGAAACATATTCCGTTACCTCAAATCAAGTTTCCTCGAAGATACAATCAAGCATTATGCATTTCCAGTATGCAATATAGTGTAAGATCACTCATGCACACATCTACCTCTAGGATATCATATAACCATGACCTTCTTAACATATTTTTCACAAGAAAGACTAAGCCAACATATTCAAATATCTACTTAAAGAAATGTTTTTCTACCAGTAACCAATTTTATCATACAAATTTACCATCTACTCCTATCAACATAAACATACAACTTACTACCACATATAGGACATGTGGTGAACTCATTCGCTACATTTGACAACCTAAAGAGTACATCTTTAGATAATTCAAAGATCTTAGAGAATCTCTTACGACACCTTTTTCTACTCAACAATTTCCTTATACCAAGCCTCCATCTATACCTCAAATTTCTCCTTGTATGTATGTTATGTTCCTCCACCCAAATGGTGTGAAGCACCTTAGGATATGCCTCCTTAAAAAAACACTCATGTAACTAATCACAAGAATATAAATGTTGACCCCTTTCCCTAGTTCATAAAAGTGGTGCAAGTATCATAAGTGCAACACTCATAATTTAGTGAGTGTCACATCCTTTAATGGAATAACCCCTCCTCTTCCCAATAAGGTTCAAAATCTACTACCTAGTAAGGTTTACTTGCATCCTCTTTTCCCTGCTTAGTCACATCATTATTTGATCACTTTGCGAATGACTTGGTAATTCCTTAATTGTTATCTTGAGAATGAACTTATTAGATATGAATTACCACTAGTTAGGGATAATCACCACTCCTTTGTTCTCTCTTATGATATTTCACCTTTAGTTGGTCACATTCCATAGTATGCAATTACAAAACCCCTTCCAATACTTTGACACCGTCTTTCTCTCATATTTCACCTATTTTCCCCTCTCATGCTCTAAAAGGCTTGTTGTATTATCTTCCCTTGTTGAATCATCATTGACATATGTCTCCTTGAACTTACATTATTACCTTAGTGTTTAGTTACATTATTACTAGGATTTGTTTCAACCAAAGATCTCATCTAGTGAATGGTTCTCTACCTGAATTGCTAAGTTGTAATACTTTGACAAGTTAATCAATGAAGAATTAGAGGCTTGGTAAGTTGTGTTGTCCTTTCAATTTTTCCTTAACTACTCATGACATCTATAAGAATGGAACTCCTAGTGGGAACTTCCATGAACTTATGGTCGAGGCCACTCCCCTAGAGTTAGTCTCATATCATTTGGTATCAAATGAATATTAAGGTCTATATTAGGTCAGAGTTCCTATCATTACTAGCAAGAGATGAAAAAAATTTGAAAAAATATTGGGTTCAACTTTACTCAATGTTGACATCCTCCATTTAACTAGACAGCCTAGGATGTGACCGTTCCTTCACATTGTTAAAATTATTCTTAAGTAGTTAAGTGTGTTCTGTATTCTTTAACTTTATACTATTAAACAATAACTACATGCATAAGGATCATTGAAAGAAAGACATCCAAAATATACACAAGATTTATCCTGGGAAACCCTCGTGGGGGAGAAAACCCAGTAAAGCTTCTTCAATATATATTCTTCAACAAGTACAATGTCTCTCTCAAGAGAGATCTCACTAAAAAAAAGGATAGATAAGAAACCCTAACTAGAATAGGGTAGTGCACCACTAGACCAAGATAGTCCTCCATAACCAACACCCTTAATTAAATCACCCTTCCTTTGCAGTTGTGTCTCCTCCTTAGAATTATGCACTTTTCTGTGTGAGAGAGATAGATGTGTGTTTCCTTCAAGTGAGGCACCTAACCTCTTATAATACAAGTTGTGCCCCCCATAAACTAGTTCAGGGATGACATATCCACTTTATCTTTCTAATTTACAATTGACTTGTCAAGGCACAATAGGGCCGACTTTTACAAAGGAACAATAGGGTTGAATTAACAAATACAATATAATATTATTATTTAGGGTTTTGTCTTGGTCAAATAAAATATGAATATAATAAGAATATGTTTCTAAGTTACTCAAACTTCAACACACCCTCTTAGCAAGGAAGGTATTCTTTTGGCACAATCATCACGAATGCTTCTGCTCTTCTATACACTTTGACCATTGAATTGTTGAATTTCCATGAATCTATATTGAAGAAGTTTTGTAAACACATCAACATACAAGGTCTCATCATCCATTCAAGACTTATTTCATCAAGGGGGATTTCAGTCACCATCTCACACAAAATCTTTCATCTAGTTCCACAATGAACTAGTAACCTCTGGTTGGCACACTAGGAAACTGGTCCACAATGACCATACATCTAATCATAAGGATTAGGTGATGTAGTGCGCACACACTACCCATCTATCCCAAGGCTAGGAAACACCTCCAACCACACAGGTTGGACCACTGGCTAAAAATACAAGTAACTAACTAGCCTTGAAGGCATGGAATCTACTGACCTTGTGCGAGGTCATAATGATTGGTGCCACAGTCAGTAACTTGCTTATCAAAATTTTTCACTGGAGTAGCAATCTGCATGCCAAGAGTTTTCACTAGATTAGCATTAACTCGATGTACCATAATTTTTCACTAGAGTAACCATCCACATACCATGATTTTTCACTTGATTAGTAGTAACTCGGCGTACCAGAATTTTTCACTGGAGTAGCCTTCTGCATACCAGTAATTTTTACAGGAGTAGTAGTAACTCGACGTACCAAAATTTTTCACTAGAGTATCCATATGTGTACTGGTATTTTTCACTGGAGTAGAAGTAACTCGATGTACCAAAATTTTTCACCGGAGTATCCCTTTGTGTACCAGGATTTTTCTCTAGAGTAGAAGTAACTTGGCGTACCATAATTTTTCACTGGATTAGACCTCTGCATACCAGAATTTTTCACTGGAGTAGTAGTAACTTTCCCATGAATGACCACCCATTGATTTTTCCACATGTTGAAGATGTTTCCCCGGATTGCAACTGTAACTAATCTGTTGATTAAGGTTTGTTGTCATTGATGTCAACCCTTGAAGAAAGCCATGTAGCAAAAAGGTTGGGTAATGGACCCAAGGTTGTTTGATGTAAAGATGACTCGTTATTGTCTTTTCATGGTTGATAATAAGTAGAAATGGATGAACTCCAAAGTGGTCCCCTTATGGTGAAATACCTCACAGGAAGACTCTTTGTGGATTGAGTTATCCTAGAAGTATGGTTAGAGAACCCATGATTATTTGTGGAATAATGAGATGAACGCCAGTGAATTTGTCGGTGAAACTATCCTAGATGGATAATTATTGTCATGTCATTTCTGGTGGTATGCGTAATGTCACATAACTCCTCACGGTTAGAGAGTTATGGCCATGAGAAGTTGGAGAACCCAAGTTTGGGTAATGGACCCAATTTTTTTTGATGGATAATGGTATGAGTTTTGATATATTTTTAGGTAATACTACTCTATATGGATAGTACATGTCAGTCCATTTCTGGTGGTATGTGGAACATCACATAACTCCTCACGGTTTGAGAGTTATGGCCTTATGAAGTTGGAGGACCCTCATATGTCATCTAGAAGCCCCAAAAGGTCAAAGTAGTCAAAGTGGTTTAAGAAATTTTAAAAGGTAAATAAT
>ML777564.1:2282836-2297112 GCA_009831015.1 Picea engelmannii | reverse complement strand
AAAGGGCTAAGCGCTGGCCCCTCTCCTCCTTTATGCGCATAAAACCATACAATATAATTAATGTTATGGGTTTTATAACATAAAAAAACAATGTGGCGCATTGGTTATAGGACTATTGTGAAGGCGCTTAGGCTTAGTGGTTGTTCATTGGTTCAAAACCCAGGGACCCCAAAATTTTTTTTTGAAACATACCACATTGACTGATGACTGGGTGCCACGTGGCACTTTCCCATTCGACAGACAAATGCCACTTGTCAACCATTGACTGGTCCAGTTGCTTGCCACATGTCTGCTCTGTCAGCAAACCTACCCAATCACCATCAGCCAGAGAGTGCCACGTCATCTCCTGCACAATCAACATGCTGATGTCATCAGCATTGACTTTTTGACCAGTTGACCTTTGACTTTTTCCCTGTTTGGGCTTTCGATCAGAACGCGATAAATTTCGCATACGGAGTCCATTTGACAAAGTAAATATACCACCGGAATCGGGAAGACGAGACGAACACAATGACATTGGTTTCGTCGGATTCCGAGCACTTTCATTTTTGAGCATTTTTCATGCCCTGTCAGGCTTCTAAATCTGATTTCGGATCAGGAATATACCTATGTTAATGCTTCATTTATCAAAACTAACCACATATACACCTTTGGTTTAAGAGTATTCTTAATATTCCATCAATCCTTCCACCACCAAGCATCCCCTTTTTGGAAAGTTCTACAATTCACCAAAAAGGAAGAGAAAAAAATAGTTGATCCAATAAACTTAATAATTTACTCATCATTCTCTTCATCAACATCAACATTCAACGCGTTCAACCGAGAAATTAATTTTTCATTTATCTCTTCATAGGTTAGTTTTATTGTCAAGTAATACTTCTGCACTTTAGGGACATGTTTCTCAATGTGTTTGATTGATGGGTCTACTCGAATGGAAACATGCACTTTATTATACAACTCTTCAAAGTTTCAGGCTCTATACTTTTCTTAATATACTAAGAAAACTGGGTTTGGCACTTTGGAATTTCAATATGAATATCCACCAGACTAAGAATGGCATTGTTTTGATTGTTTTGGTTCATACAATCCAAGCATATTCTTTAGTCACTTGAGAGGAAATGTGTTTTTGTGAAGAGCCTCTCTCCACCATGCCTTTTCATTTCTCAAAATTATCCTATAGATCTATGTTTCTATGGCATAAGAGAGATTAAATACCTTTATCATGTGCAAATGATACTTTTATCGTGATCAAATTGTGATGCCTTTTTAGACTCCCCATTTTCGATATGATGGAACATCATTAAACTTGGTCAACAAATCCTTTTTTAAGTCTCTATACGCATCGAGGTTTGAACTTGGGTCATTAACATGGAAAGATTCATTTTCAGCCTCTAGAACACAACCCAATGGATACACATGCATTTAAACTTTGTACTTTAATTTAATTTCTTCTTAGGATGTGGAAGAAAAACAATTTTTTGCATGATGTATTAAAATATTGTCAATTGATTAAACATAATTTTCTTGTGACACATTGCAGTTGTTGCTTGTCATAGATTTTCATCTTGGTACACGTATATAATATATATGGATTTATAGGAGTTGTTACGATGTGAGTCTCCAATTATGCCTCACAAATTCTTTAGGGTATCAAATGAATCAGTAGAGGGATACCTAGTTTGACAGGGACCCCTATTCCGACACAGAACCCTAGTCTAATAGGGGAAACTATTCATGAAAGGGAGTCTATTCAAATAAGGATATTTAGTCAGTCTGGATGAGGATCAAATTCATCTATATCTATTTAGGTTGGAGATCAAGATACATGCTTGTTTATATGCACATGTTAAATTGTGTGCATATATGTTGAAATTGGTAAAACTCATTGTACTTGATAAATTTATTTTCATATGTATCATTTAGTAGATCATGAGAGAGTGCACATTCATCTGCAAGTGGTGCTTAGTTTGATCCATTTCATAAAGGATCATTTTGATATTTTTCTACTCGTGATTTTGGGGAAATTGTTTTATGGGGAATCATCTCCTATGTCAGCCAATGTACAACAACCCAAATCACATCAACAACCTATGGCCGGTAAATTGATTTTATTTTTTTATGTTTTTATATAAATAAAGTGCATATGTGATCTAGGTGGATATCGATGTCCACCCACCTATCCCAATTGTCTCAAAATAGTCTTCTCGCAATTTACTTTTTTTAGCAGTTTTTCGGTTCTTAAACTTTCGGGGCCATTTTGAGGGCATTAATGAATTTTTTTCAGGATCGAGTACCTCAATGATAACCAAAGGCTCTAATTGGGCCCTGAAAATGAATCTCCTCATTGATACCTTTCCAACGAGATATCGTGCGCCCCAAATGAATATTGTATGCCAAAGTGACGCCCCCGGGAAGTTGATACACCAAACTACCCAAAATGGGGTCCACAAAACTGTTGGATTTTCATCTTCCAGGGTTAGGGTTTTGGATTTTCTTTATGATAAAAATGAATTTGGAGCCTCACTATAATTATCATCTTCTTGTGAATGCAAGTAATCGTCACATCCCTTCTCATAGATAATTTTCCACCATTCTAGCGAGTCTTTCACTATGTATTTATACAGTTTTGTATATTTCGCTCATTAATAGAAATTGTGTATTACTGTATTACTATATTTATTATTGCATATCTGATATATTTATATTATATTATTGGATATATGAGATATCTCTGTACATTTCTATATTATATCTCTTCTCTCATTTCGTGTCAAAAATAATCTGGATCAATATGGACATGTGTATATATGTAATTGTGCATTGTCCTAAATATATACAAATGTTTCTAAATGTTGATACTGAGAGGGGGGGTGAATCAGTATCAAGTGAAATTTAAAACCTTTTTCAACTTATACTTAAACCATTCAACTATATCTAATGAGCAATGAACAATAGTATAAGAGTTACACCAATACACCACAATACACCATGCACAATATATGAGAAATAATCAATAGTTATTGTTCAAGGGAAGTAATGACTTCCAAAGGTAGCTACAGTTTCCAAATGTAAAGGGAGGGATAAACCTCCAAGAGGAAGATACAATCCTCCAATATCAAGAGAGATTTGAACTCTCCATCCTTGCCTCTTCCTTTCACCCAAGAATATATGAGAGATAATAAAACTTTACATTAAATCATCACCATCAACCAATCATCACATAGAACCTAATAATGCTTCCTGAGACTTCTTCAATTTCTGCAATTCTTCAATTCTTGGAGTACTCTGATCCTATAGATAATATTACTCAATGTATTCTCTGAAACTCCTCCAATTTTCACTCCTTGAATCCTCCCCAAAAAGAGGTTATAGAAAGAACGATAGACTTTATTCAATTCTGGTCTATTCAGGAGAGTGAACTTGCATAGCATTCCCTGCACTGAATAATTAACATCTGATTCTGAAACTTGCACACAAGAAACTAAAGTCTGTACTCTTTCCAATGCAATTTTTCCCACTTCATTTGGATTCTTTAAGAAGAAGTTATGACTGTTTTACTCGGAACACCCGTTTATTGACTAGCTTCAGGACTAATCACAAACGCTATCCTCCACAGAGTGTATCTCCATAATTACAAAGACTCAAGAGATAAAAAATTTACCAGAGGTACCTTGATATGTCTTCTCAATACCATAGAGATTTCACCATCTGAAGCATTCTAGAAAAAAAGTTATAGAAAAAATGGTAAGATGACCTGAAAATAACATACCTTAAAAACATCACCAAAAGACTTCATCCTCCCTTGAAATCCAGCCTTCTTTTCTTCTTATTTCCTCTGAAATTGGAATTGTATCAAATGAATGTATAATGATGTTTATTTATACCATTTATGTCACTTCCTTTTAGCATTAGGTCTGACGTGACACATTCTTATTTTTTAATTCTTTTCTTTAATTATCTTCAGGGCCTACATGTACTTCCTTCTTCAATTCATTTTGTCATCTTCAAAAATTCATTTCTCTTCAACCATGAGGATCCACGTGACATGCCACATACCACTATAAACAACATGATGTATACTATCCATCCATGGGTTGTCACACACCCACTACAACAACTTAGATTTTTTGTCTTTTTCTTCGAGGAACAGAATCCTCAAGACTTCTATGGGGCCTAGCGCAGACCCTCTCTTTCCTTAACCTCCTCCAAATGACCACAAGTTGGTCTTAGCTCAAGCGCCTTTCACAACTCATGAGTTGGGAATCAAGACTCTTGACTCTCTTCAAACACCGATACCTGAGATGCTATACCTCAGCTTTCAGCGTTTCGCGGCCTTAGCGATCAAGGTGCATCTTCTTCATTCTGCGAAACCCCGAGCCACAATAAGTCAACAGTGGGTTGACTCTTTCCCAGTGTGACACATGTCCACCACAAGTTACCCACTTCCTAGGCTAAATACTAGCACTACTCACATATTGCAACTTCACGAGTTGGAGTGTTGAGCCCTCATGCTCCTCCTTCATGAGTTCCCAAGATACGATAAGTCAACAATGGGTTGACTTCTTCCCAGGAGACATGTGTCCATCACCCGTCACCCGTTCCCACCTTTCTCTAGGTGCTTGTCATTACGCCACCTATTAACCATGTGGTCCCCAATTACGGATGGGTTACTTGTTTACATGAGCCCTGGTGCTCGACACTTCGCAACTTCTACAATCGAAAAGAAACTCTCTCAAGTTTCGAACCCCCAATAGGCAATACCCACGAAGGTTTTGATCCAACAGTTCTCTCGTGCCTTGGATCCAATGGTCATAATCACGTCATGATCTCCCAAATCATGAGTTTATGTAGCCCTACCCTTGACCACTCCAAGTCACGAGTCAACGAAATGCTACTCTCCTGCCTATACAAAGGCTAAGATCGACAGTCAATAGGGCTCCATCAGATCCTTGGATCTACGATCCGGGATCCCATCGCTACATGTGAAGGCTGAAAGGGTCAAGGTGTTAATGCTTTCACTCCTCCTCTAGATCCATCAATCTCAAAAAATATGGGGTATTCCCGAAAGGATTCTGACCGTTCGTTAACTGAATGATAGGGTATTCTCTCTTTCTATAATTGGGCTCGCTATCCCTTCTGAGCTTGAATCAAAAAAATTCAAATTCCCAGGGCTTCAAACTCCCATGACTCCGAGACCTTAAAGAGATACCCTTCCGACTCCAGACTTGATCATTTGTACAGAAACAAATGATGACATATAAGCACACACATGCATCCATTATTTCTAGTTTAAAACACCAGACAATCATTCTACACAAAAATTATTATGGGCATATAAACACAAGCATGCATTCATGATATTCAGTTTGAAATACAAGGTATAAAACACTTATCAAATCTACCCGACGTGATGCAACTACTGAGAGGGGTTCTCATTTCCACCCAACCATAGGCTCAGTGACTCCAAATGGATTTACCACTAGCCACCCCGAGCTAGACCACGATGCTTTGAGGTTCAGTCTCCTACTTCCAGCTCAATAGAAATCAAGAATGAAGGTTACTCTCCTTCTCTTGATGCAGGAAAATAATCCAAGATGAAGGTTACTCTCTTTCTCCTGGTATTCAGAACTCCCTATGTTTCCAGGGTTTCTCCAGTATCTTTCACGATCCCCGTCGCGCACACTACTCTCTCTTGCCACATTTCCTCTCTTGCCAATTTATGTTTGCAAGGTTGCGTGTGGCGTGAATTACTCTATCTGTGGTCAGGTCTGAGGGCTGTTACGGATGGGCGTTTCACCCCCATCCCCTCATTTAACTCTTGAGGAGCCTCCCCACCTACCAATCTAATGGGAAATTCATTCCAGGATCAGAGAGTTGCTTTAGTTTGTGAGCAAGTATAAACCAGTATAGTACTGGCTCGGTGGAAGTTAACGCAACCATTCCAGGTTCCTTACACTACCTCTCATTAGCCATCATGGTCTCTTTTAGCACATACCCCTCCCAACAGTCATGCAACACATATTCCTAACATAATTTACATTCATCGACCTTTTATACAAAGGTCCTTCAAGTCAAACATTCACATCTTTGAGGTTGCCATAGTTCTTGGCCAATATAGTTATTTTTACAGACAGGGGGAAACAGGGTGTTAAAATTCCCTCCCCCTTAAAGGAACATCATCCTCGATGTTCTATCTATCAACATGACGTGTATGTATAGAAGTAAACAAAATCGGATATGCATGTTTCATGGCATCTTCCATTTCCCACATAGCCTCATCTGGGCCAAAATGTTTCCACTGCACCTTGACCTGTGCAATGGTTGGTTCCTGAGTTGGGTTTCCTTTTTGTCCAGTATGCATTGAGGTTCTGGTAGGAATTCTCCCTCTGGTTCCACCTGGATCACAGACCAGTCAATTATATGATTAGAATCATGTACATATCTCTTCAATAATGAAACATGGAAAACATTATGTGCTTTTAATATGGGAGGAAGTACTATCCTATAGGCTACAGGTCCCACTCTATTTAGAACTTCAAAGGGTCCACAATACCGAGGTGCCAACTTGGCACAAGCTCCCATCCTCAGGGAACTCTTCCTGGGACTAACTCTGAGATATACGTGGTCTCCCATCTTGAATTCTCTCGGAGTTCTCTTTCGGTCGGCGTAACTTTTCTGTCTGTTCTGAGCGACCTTTAGATTTTGTTTTATCTGAGTCACTTGTTGTTCCATTTCTTTCAAAATGTTGGGTCCAATAGTAACTCTATTCATGGGATTAATCCAACCGACTAGAGTTTTGCATGGTCTACCATAGAGGACTTCGAAAGGGCTCATCTTTAGGGATTTTTGGTAGCCATTGTTGTAGGCGAATTCCACCAGTGGCAGGAAATCTTCCCACTTTTTGGGTTGATGCATTACATGCATCCTTATCATGTCCTCTAATATTTGGTTCACTCTTTCCATCTGTCCATTGGTTTGAGGATGATAGGCTGTGCTAAATAATAATTTGGTCTCTAGACAAGCCATCAAGGATTTCCAAAAGTTGGAAATAAATTTCATGTCTCTATCAGACACGATCTCTTTAGGCATACCATGTAGTCTGAATATCTACTTCATGAATATGTTGGCGATATCTATTGCCTTGCAAGTCGATTTGATGGGGATAAAATGGGCAGACTTGCTCCATTTATCCACCACTACCATGATGGCGTCATTCTGTTTGGTTGATGTTGGTAATCCAGTGATGAAGTCCATGGATATGGTTTCCCATTTCCATTCTGGGATTGGTAGAGGTTGTAATAATCCTGCTGGGTGTCGGTGTTCTGCTTTAACCTGTTGTCATTCTATGGATTTGGATAAGTACTCAACTATGTCTTTATTCAATCCATGCCAATAGAATTGTTTCTTGGTGGCTGTGATCATCTTCTGGTATCTGGGATGACCAGTATATATTCTTTTATGTAGTTCATCTATTATGAACCTCTTCAAGTCATCACATTCTGGAATATACAATCTATTTCTGTAAGTTATTAGACCTCCATATATCATCTGGTAGCCTTCATACTTTATCCATGTGGGTTCTTGCTTCAGGTATGAGGTCATGGTCTAGAAGAATGTGTCTGTTTCTTGTGCATTCCTGACTCTTTCCTTGGAATTCGTCTCGCAGGTGCTCATTGTTGCCAGATGAATTGTTTTCATACTTATGCTAAGGGCATCGGTCACCTTATTTTCCTTTCCCTTGATATGTTTGATTTCGAAATAAAACTCACTAAGAAGGGCCATCCACCTAGCTTGTCTAGCATTGAGTTTTGGTTGGTCAAATAGATATTGCAATCCACAGTGGTCTGTCATAAGTACAAATTTCCTTCCCAGGAGGTAGTGCCTCCACATTTTTAAGGCGTGCACTATGGCAGCTAGTTCTAGATCATGGGTCACATAGTTGACTTCGTTCTTGTTCAATTTTTGGGATTCATAGCAGACTACACTTCCTCCTTGCATAAGGACTCCTCTGAGCCCTTCCTTGTAGGCATTTGTGCACACGAGGAAGTTGTTTTCGGGATCAATGATCTTCAACACGGGTGCATGGGTTAGTATATGTTTTAGGGATTGAAATATTTCTTCACATTCTTGTGTCCACGTGAATTTAGCTCCTTTCTTCTGGAGGGTAGTGACTGGACAACCAATCTTGGAGAATCCTTTTATAAATCTCCTATAGTATCCTGCTAAGCTCATAAAGGATCTAATATTTGAAACATCCTTTGGGGTAGGCCATTCCATGATAGACCTGATCTTGTCAAGGTCTACTACTACTCCTTCTTCAGATATGACATGGCCCAAGTAATGTATTTTCTTCTAGAAAAAGTCACACTTGCTAAATTTAGCATAGAGATGATGTTCTCTTAGCACTTGAAGCACGAGTCTAAGATGTTCCTCATGCTCCTCTCTATTCTTGGAGTAAATTAACATATCGTCAATAAAAACCAGTACAAATTTTTCTAGGAATTTGTTGAGCACGTTGTTCATCAAGCACATAAAAGTGGTAGGGGAATTGATTAATCCAAATGGTACTACCACAAACTCATAGTGACCATATCTCGTCCTGAAGGGATTTTTGTGGATTTCTTCACCCTTGATTCGGACTTGATGGTATCCAGATCACAAGTCAATCTTTGAGAATATGGAAGCACCTCCCAATTGATCGAATAGGTCATCGATCCTAGGTAAGGGGTAGTTGTTCTTTATGGTTACCTTATTGAGTTGTCTATAATCTATGCACAATCGAAGGGTACCATATTTCTTCTTTACAAACAGAACTGATGCTCCCCATGGAGACACACTGGGATGGATATATCCTTTGTCCATCATTTCTTTTAGTTGTAATTTAAGCTCAACTAGCTCAAGTGTTCTCATCCTATAGGGTGTCCTAGACACTGACACCGCTCCCGGTGCTAATTCTATCAAGAAGTCAATGTCCCTTCTCAGAGGTAGACCTGGTACCTCTTCCAAAAATACATCTCTATACTCTCTTAGTGTGGGGTGGTCTTTGAGGCTTGGTTTGTCATCTTCAACTGATTCCAACACTTGTATCGCATAAAGTAGACATCCCTTTCTACAATACTTTCTCATTTGAAGGGCTGATATTCATCTCACCGAGATAGGTTTTTGGATCCCTCGAAGGGTTATCCTTCTTCCTTCTTCACCTACACATTCTAAAGTTTTATGGTAACAGTCCAGTCTGGATTTATATGTGGCTAGCCAGTCCATACCAATCAACAGGTCATATGATCCTAGGGGTAGTATGTTAAGGGTTGCTTGGGTGGATAATTCACCCATAGTGAATTGGCAAGATGGTATGACCTTTGCTACCTTTCTTTTGGTGCCAATGGCTAACTATACCAACCATGGCTTAGCGTGTTTATGTGGTTGTAATTTACACTTATCAATAGCCTTAGGAGCTATGTAACTCAAATTTGAACCAAGGTCAATTAGAATAGACACTAGATGGTTGGTGATCATACCTTTCATCTCCACCACTGAAGCTTGGTGGTCAGCTTGTTTATTATCCAAGGCTGCATAAATTTGCAGCACACTCCTGGCTACATCATTGACGGTGGTAGCTTCTTGAACGTTGTAAATTCTTTGACTGTTATGTTGTTGGTGCGAGCAGTCCCTCAGTAGATGTTCTTCTCCACAACCCCAACATTTCAAGGGTTCTCTCTTTGGGTTATCAACCTTTCCTAGGGTAGATCTAGAAGGTTTATTTCCGCTCTAGGAGGGGAAATTCTGCTGGTGTACACTTTGGGTTGGGAAGCTCATCCTTGAGTCCTTTTTATAGTTTTTAAATCTTGGGGATTTAAACCCCTTTTTCTGGAATCCCGAATTATTCTTCTACTTCCATTTTTCGTGAGGTTTTGTCTGATGCCCCAGCTGTTCATAAAAATATCTTGCCTTTCAGATAGTGTCTTATAAGGTCTTTGGCTCGTCAAACTCAATCCTATTCTGATAGTCCTTAGGTAGTCCACTGATGAATCATTGCACCTTTTCCTTTTCTTCTTTTATATAGGGTACGTACCTTAGCAAGTTGAGGAATCTGCTGACATATTCCTCTATGGTGAGTTGCCCCAGTTTGAGTTCATAGAATTCTTTAGTCTTCTCATCGAAATACTTTTCCGACAAATACTTCTTTCTGAAGTGTTTCTCAAACTGTTCCGAAGATAGGTCCTCTTTGTGAATCTCTTTTACATTCTTAAGGTCTTCCCACCAAATGGAAGCCTTTCCATTCAAGTTGAAAGTGGCTACTCGGGCCTTCAAGTTCTTTGAGAAGTCATGGAATCTAAAATACTTCTTTAGTCCAAGCAGCCAGGCCTCCACTTCCTCCCCTTTCTTTATTTCACCATCGAAAGAGGGTGGTTTGGACTTCTTTAATTCTTCGAGATTATGACTTTTGGGATGCTTTCGCTTCTTCTGTTGTCTTCAGGAATAAGAACTAGTCCTGCTACTAGAAGATCCCTCTGACTCGCCAGTTTCATTTCCAAAGGACTCATATGACTCTTGTTCCTTATCTCTAGGGTGGACCTTTCTCGAGGTGATCTTCCCAATGTGGCCACTTAAAGGACCACACTTACGTATCTCAGTTGGACTTTGACCTTTTTTTTTTCTGTCGTCGGTCCATGTGACTGGTGTCAGGTTCATGCTGTAATTGTATTTGTATGTCGGATAAACTCTTTAGCAAGACTACATTAATTTTTGTCTGCTTCTCTTGCTCTTTTATCAACCTCTCGTTGTTGGCCTTGTAGCTCTGTAGTTCAACCATGAGGCTTCTCACAATCTCAGCTAGATCGAGAGGGGTCTCTACCGCTCTCCTTTCGTCAAACTCTTCATCTCTGTTGTGGGAGCCAACCCCCACTTCGTGGCGTGTCACCATTCTATGCATCTGCAGTTTTCCCGCGGTTGATCATCCGCTTGTTGTGCAAGAAAAACACTTATTGTTAGTCAACATTATATTCATTCACAATCAACGCATAATTCATATTTTTCAAATGCATACACATAATAGGAATTTTCATTCTTAAATTTGGCTTTTGCTAAAGGGGTTAAGACAAAAGGCTACTCCTTTTAAGAGTACTTCAAATGGAGTTTCTACGCAACTCGATCATAAGCCCAAGCAGGTCAAGTCTTGTAACCATGCTCTGATACCAATTTGTCACACACCCACTACAACAACTTAGATTTTTCATCTTTTTCTTCGAGGAACAGAATCCTCGAGACTTCTATGGGGCCTAGCACAGACCCTCTCTTTCCTTAACCTCCTCTAAATGACCACAAGCTAGTCTTAGCGCAAGCGCCTTTCGCAACTCGCGAGTCAAGAATCAAGACTCTCGACTCCTCTTTCTCTAAACACCGATACCCAAGATGCTATACCTCGGCTTTCATCATTTCGTGGCCTTAGCGATCAAGGTGCAACTTCTACATCCTGCGAAACCTCGAGCCACAATAAGTCAACAATGGGTTGACTCTTTCCCAGTGTGACATGTGTCCACCACCGGTTACCCACTTCCTAGGATAAATACTAGCACTACTCGCATCTCACGACTTCGCGAGTTGGAGTTTTGAGCCCTCATGCTCCTCCTTCGCGAGTTCCCGAGATACGATAAGTCAACAATGGGTTGACTCCTTCCCAGGCGACATGTGTCCATCACCCGTCACCCGTTCCCACCTTTCTCTAGGTGCTTGTCGTTACACCACTTGTCAACCACGTGGTCCCCACTTATAGATGGGTTACATGTTTACATGAGCCCTTGGCGCTCAACACTTCATGACTTCTACAATCGAAAAGAAACTCTCTCAAGTTCCAAACCCCCGATAGGCAATACCCTCGAAGGTTCTGATCCATCGGTTCTCCCGTGCCTTGGATCCAATGGTCACAATCACATCGAAATCTCACGAATCATGAGTTCATACAGCCCTACCCTTGACCACTCCAAGTTGCGAGTCAGCGAAATGCTACTCTCCTGCCTATACAAAGGATAAGATCAACGGTCAATAGGGCTCTGTCAGATCCTTGGATCTAGGGTCCGGGATCCCATCGCTACATGCGAAGGCTGAAAGGGTCAAGGTGTTAACGCCTACACTCCTCCTCTAGATCCATCGGTCTCGACAAATCTGGGGTATTTCCAAAAGGATTCTGACCGTTCGTCAACTGAATGATAGGGTATTCTCTCTTTCTATAATTGGGCTTGCTATCCCTTCTGAGCTTGAATCACAAAATTCAACTTCTCAGGGCTTCAAACTCCCACGACTCCAAGACCTTAGAGAGATACCCTTCCAGCCCTAGACTTAACCATTTGTACAGAAACCAATGATGACATATAAGCACACACATGCATCCATTATTTCCAGTTTAAAACACCAGACAATCATTCTACAGAAAAATTATTATGGGCATATAAACACAAGCATGCATTCATGATATTCAGTTAGAAATACAAGGTATAAAACACTTATCAAATCTACCCAGCGTGATGCAACTGCTGAGAGGGGTGCTCATTTCCACCCAACCGTAGGCTTAGTGACTCCAAACAGATTTACCACTAGCCACCCCTGAGTTAGACCACGATGCTTTGAGGTTCAGTCTCCTACTTCCAGCTCAACAGAAATCAAGGACGAAGGTTACTCTCCTTCTCCTGATGCGGGAAAATAATCCAAGACGAAGGTTACTCTCCTTCTCCTGGTATTCATAACTCTCTGTGTTTCCAAGGTTTCTCCAGTCTCTTTCGGAATCCCCGTCGCGCGCACTGCTCTCTCTTGCCACATTTCCTCTCTTGCCAATTTTTGTCTGCAAGGTTGTGTGTGGCGCGAATTCCGTTGTCCATGGTCAGGTCCGAGGGATGTTACGGATGGGTGGTTCACCACCATCCCCTCATTTAACTCTCGAGGAGCCTCCCCACCTACCAATATGACAGGAAATCCATTCTAGGATTAGAGAGCTTCTTTGGTTTGTAAGCAAGTATAAACCAGTACAGCACTGGCTTGATGGAAGTTAACGCAACCATTCCAGGTTCCTTCCACCACCTCTCATTAGACATCATGGTCTCTTTTAGCACATCCCCCTCCCAACAATCATGCAACACATATTCCTAACATAATTTACATTCATCGACCTTTTATACAAAGGTTCGTCAAGTCAAACATTCACATCTTTGTGTTTGCCATAGTTCTTGGCCAATATAGTTATTTTTACAGACTGGGGAAAACAAGGTGTTACATGGGTGTTGTATCTACATGTGCATTTTCCTTCATGTCCAAATACCTTCATCAATCTTTCGGTCCAAAACCCATGACTAGGGTTGACATCAATGACAATAACCAATCTTCCAACAATCTCCCCCTTTGTCATTGATGGCAACACTCATGCTCCCCCTATCATCATGATCCCAGTTTCTCTCCCCCTTTGACATCAATGGAAAATGGTATGGCTTCTGCCCCTGAGTTTAATGGAAAAAGGTAACCTTCTTCTTTGGGGCTGCTCCCCCTAAACATGTGGCACTCAATAATACTTCATCCTTATTTTTGGTCTTTGGGACTTTTTCTTCCTTGGAATCCTTTTGTGTGGCTTCTATCTTATCTCTCTTCTTCATCTCTAGGATGTATATGTTGTTTGGTCTTCTTGTTGCAGTTGCAATCAATCTTCCTGAGTTATTTTCTCTGATTTTACATTTTCGGGAGTCAAACGTAAGAGTGAATCCTTGATCACATATTTTGCTGACACTGAGGAGATTATGCTTCAAAGCTTCAACCAATAGGACTTTCCATGCTTTTATATTTTCACTTCCAAGCTTTACAGTTCCTTTTCCAAGTATTTTGGTAGATGAGTCATCTCCAAATGCAACATTTCCACCCTTTTTCTTCAAGCTGACAAATTTTCTTTGTTCTCTGGTCATATGAGATGAGCACCCACTGTCTATGAACCATTCATCTTCTTCTTTGCATTCTTTAGTGACTAATGCTATTTGAAAATTTTCATTGTGTGGAATTTCTTTCCTTTTCCATGTTGTAGTTGGTATGTAGACATTTGGCATATGATTATCTTCCTTCATTTCTCTACAATCTCGTTCTTTGTGACCAAGATTATTCCACTTGTAACATACAATATTTTGATCCATTAATGGGTCAAATGGATTATAATTTCTGTTGAAAGGTCTACAAACATTTTCATATCTACTATTTTCACCATTCATGTAGCTTGCATAGTTATTCCTTTCATTGATTCTACAATT
>ML777564.1:2258899-2272085 GCA_009831015.1 Picea engelmannii | reverse complement strand
GCTAAAGAAGGTATTGCTCCTTGTATCCTCATAGTGTGCTATCATTTCTTTCGTGAAAATTGTCCAAGTGACGAGTGATTTGCAAGAACAAATCCATCGATACCATACAAATTGATTAGGTTCTAAATATAAAGAAGCAATTCATACCTTTTGTGTATGTGGCACATTATGTAGATCAAAGAATTGCTCCATCTGAAGTATCCATGCGATTGGGTCCTTGCCATCAAACTTCCTCATATTGATCTTAGGAACATGGTTGGTATTCAACCCAAAGTTGGAGTTTCTACATTCTTGATTCACCTTCCTTGTGTCTTCATTAGGAATTTCATGGGATGCATTTTCAGTTTCACGTGTCTTCTCTATTATGAAAATTTTCAATACTTCCATGATCTCCTCTTTTAAACCATCCATCTTTTCTTCCAACTTAGCTTCCATCTCTTGTAGTTCATATTTTGTTACTATCTTCTTTTGTAAATCATTTATGTCCCTACGCATTTATTTACCTTCATCAAGAGTCCAAGTAGTATTGTCTGGAGGCTTATTTGGTGTAGAAGTTCCCTTTTTGGGTGGCATGTTGGCCAAGTATCACTTTTGAACCTTGATTTTGAGGTGGTTCTGCTAGACAATATTTATTCTGTTGTATCTCCCAAGTTTCGGCCCTTCTGGGTATGAAACTTTATTTTATGTATCTCTCTGATATTTCTTCTCTGCAATGCCACAGGTCTGATCAAAATTGGACGTGCCAAGAAGAATTTACGGTAACTTCCCCACAACTTGCCGCTTTTTGGCCTTTCCAAGAGATCTCACGTGTATAGCATGCCCCACACAAAATGATTGATATAAAATTATGAAATTCATACCATAAATACTAAATACTGTGCACAATCCAATGAAACTAGTCCCACTCAATTTGGATACTCTAGGAAGAATTTATGATTGTTTTACCTGGACCACCTTCTTGAGACTAGTCAATAGGACTAGTCAGATACCCTATCTTACACAGGGTGTATATACAAATTTAAGATGACCCAGAAGCTGAAATTTTTACCACATATACCTTACTAATTTCTGTGAATATCATCCAGATTTTAGGGTCTGAAACATTACAGAAAAATTTTTATAGCGAAAATTCCGCAATGACTCAGTTCAGGATGATTCCAGAACCCTATCTTGTACATGCTATATCTCCGAAATTATAAGGCCTCAGGAGATGAAATTTTAACCCAACGTACCTTGATCTGTCTAATAAATATCCTCCAAGACGTTCCTTCTAAAACATCGTAGAAAATAATTTATAGCAAAAATTCCAAGGTGTCTCAGATGTAGCAGTGAAACCCCAAGACCTTGAGCTCTGATACCATATGTTAAGAACCAAATATTAATATAGCATAGAAAAACCTCAGAAAAAGTAATCAACACCTTGAAAAAGAGATAATTTTAGATAATAAGCCTCTTAGAGGGGGCAACCTCCTTTTACTCCACTTAAATGTTCAAGTACAAGATGATTACAAATGAAAATGTCTCCTTGGTATCTATAGGAGACTAGGAGGTATAATTACAACTAATGGAATAAATCTGACATAAATAAAATAACATTACTAATATAATATGCCCCAATTAAGGGGTAATGAGCCAATATTAGGGCTTAGAAAAAAAGGTAAGAGTAATGATCACCTTTGCATAACATGCAAGGAAACTTGACAATTGTCTTCTTCTTACCAACCTTAATGTCACTAGTTGACGAGGCATCACTAGCATGTCCAATAGGGGTCGGTGACATGGAAGACCACATTTATAATATCTTAGGAAGTCCAAGGAAATCTCTCATAAAGTGGTCACCCTTACAAATAATGCAGGGGAATTTGGGTTTCATATTCTTCGTTGTAGTCTTATTGACCTCATCAACACTCCCAGTACGATTAACAATAGCTATTTTCTTGGATTCAACATCTGATGTAGTTGGAGGCTTGGTCCCTTTCTGGTTCTTCTTCTTCTTCTCTTTATTTTTCTTCTTCTTCTTCGTATCAACTTGGAAACTCACTTTAAATATTTCACTAGGAAAAGAAGGAGAAAGAGAAGGAGACATGATGGGTGAATAAGGAGAAAGGTCGACATGAAGTTGATGTGTGGGCGATGTGCTTACATCTGAAGCACTTGTTGCATTCAAGATTACCGGAGTGGAAAACAACCATACTGGTAACCCAATTGTGAGACCTAGAAGGCTCAAAGTAGTGATGTAAGGAGGACCAACATTTTCGTAAAAAGGAAAAACAAAAGGTTCATCGAGAGCAGGGGTTGCTCCATTGGTAGTTCCGGGAAATAACACCATTAAACAAAGATCCAACCTAGATTCTACTAGAAAAAATAAACAACATACACTAAAAATATAGTAAGCAAGAAAACAAACAAAACTTTCTCACAATGAATGCACTAGTTGGTGATGAAATCCAACGTTTCGAGAATAATATAAGAAGGGGTTGAGATAGAGCGGGTGGAAACATTACATTGACGAATTGCTTAACGGACTTACACTGTGGTGCAAGATCCCACACATAATCATGGGTATACCCTCCAAGGAGCCCAAGTGAGTTTGGCCAAGATCAATTCTAGGTACCATGAAGACTTGCCCCTCCATAGTCACCTCATGTAAAGACCCTAAAGAGATAGGCTACTAAGGTTACCAATTATGACAATGATGCCTGGGGAAGCAGTCAACAATCTAATCCACGTATAAGGGTAGGGTGTCTAAGCCTGAAATTGACTCAAGAAGGTCCCAACATGATTTTCTTCTCAAGTGACCTCAATAATATGCGCAATCTCTACACCAAGACCAACAAAGCAGGGTGAGTAACTCTACTGGACCTAATGTGACCTCGTGATTGACCCTTGTGTTAGAATGGCTTCCTAGGAAAAAATGTAGTAAATGGATTTCATCGCTCCCTAAATCAAGATTCTATGTTTGTTTACAGCTTTGGAAAGTTATCTTTCACACCTATTCCAAAGCCCTACACCCTAAGCTAATGATGGTTTTCTACCAGAAAATATTAAAATGTCTAATAAATTTTAGTTTAGCACTTGATTTTAAAGGTTGTTGTTTACTCAAGAGGAAAATGGCATGGACTAAATGATGTTTTGACTGACTCTAAACAATGAAAAGAAATGAGAATGCAAATATTTCACTTTGATGAAAGTTATATTACGAGAAGGAGAACACGTTTATCATTCCCAGATGCAAAATGTCCCAACATTTTATGAAAACTCATTAATATGAAGATCCTCAAGAAATGATCCAAATATATTGTACACCAATACATGATGCATGGCCCCGCCCGGTCATGAGGAGGAATTTTTTTAAGAATTCAAGACCAAAAAATTCCAAAAACCATGCAATTTCGCTACTTAAAATGCAAGCTAGTTTCACTACCGAAAAAAAAGAATGCAACTATCTTGTTTTTTTGATTCTAATGTATAAATAAATTAAATGAAAATAATTTAATGATCCACTACTTTTAGTTAAAATAAGATTCAAATGCATATGCAAAAGACACAAAGAAAAAAAGACTAAAAACAAAGCATGCACTCAAAGCAGTGATGTCTGAAAGGAAACAAGTAGAAACTTGTTTGAACAAGAACTCAAGCAAGGAAAATTTCTTGGAAAGATATAAATCAAATACCAAATGGAATAATACAAAGATATTTGGACTGCCTTGTGACAACTTTCAAACAATCAGATGAACAAGAAAGTATCAAAAACCAACTCAAGATCGCAAAGAGGAAGAGTGATTCCAAAACAAGGAAATATCTTAAAAAATCAAACAAGGAATCAAAAACTCTTAGAAATAAAATGGTTGCAAGTATTATAGAAGACACACACTGATAGAAAAAGTATTGAGCAGGAGGATAGACCAAAACATCACACCCAGTAGAGGTATCCCACAAATTTTCAACAGAAGGAAAAATTACCTCTCTAGTTATATGGGCACCAGAGCGTTGCAACGCTCTGTAGAACACTGCAAGGGAGCGTCAATCTTGAAATTAGCACTCTGGATGTAAGGTAAGAGGGGCATTGTTTTCTAAGAATGAACAAGTGTCAACCCAGAAAACAGAAACTCGGGAAGGATTGATCATCATTTTGTGTAAGATGACTTAAAGACTAACAACACATGTAAAAAGAGGAAAAATACAGTGAGTAGTATCTGAAGATGGGAAAATACTAAAACAAGACCAAGGAAGAAAACCAAAACTGAAGGCTTTTCTCCCCAGTGGAGTCACCAATTTATCTTGTAGGAAAATTCCCCTGCGGACAGGTGAATATCTTCTTGGATCTTAGACCCCTATGACCAAGACAAAAGAGTGCTAACTTTGAACACTGAAATTCCTTTAAATGTAGCTAAACTAGTGAATAGGAAAGAGGAAGAAAGTATGAGTACCTTTTTTACAAAGTTTTTCCTCTCTCATTCTAGGTTGAACTTGATCTTCAAGTCCTTCAATGAGTTCTGCAATCCAATAAACAATGAAGACAAAGCATACTTTTTATTCTACCATGATTAGTTTAAATCTAGATTTATCCAAAGAGACAAGTCTGTGAAAATGTACACAAACTTGAAGGAAACAGGTCAAACACATGTATTAATGAGAAAAAAACAAGGTTCTTACAAAATGTATATGCATATACAACAGCCTCACCAAGTTTTCCTTGTCCAACCCCTTGCTCGAATGATCCATGATCAAAATGAAAATATGTTTCACTGATTATTCTCCCCCTTTCACCATGAGAATGCCTCCTTATATAGGATTTGAGAGGCTTAACCACCATAGATATTCTTGGGATAATTTGAGGATATGAATCCATCAGTTGTGGAACTTCCCTTAGATCTAGCCTTGGACTTGGATTCAATCCAAAATGACTCGAATGTTTCTTAGTTATCCTTAGAAATAAGGGGATTTGTCCCCAATATTTTCTCAACATATCGATGCTCCCTCAAAGTGGACCATAGAGTGTTGTAGCACTTCCTGCTAAGAGGGAAAGGAGCTCTAACACTCCTTGCAAGTGGGCAGGGGAGCGTTGATCTCCAAAAATACTTTTAGGATGGTAATTCCTCAAGGTAAATTCTTGTAAACTTCACCAAATGATATATTTTCTTCTTCTAACAAGTCTTAGAGGATGTCCCAAGTGTTATTATGATGTCATCCATGATGCGACACATGTTAGACAAACAAACAACTTTTGCGACACTTGTGAAAAAAGTGCAACACTTGTGACACTTGCGATAATGATAATGAGACAATGTCGAAGTGAGTAATTTTGACATGTAACAGATTGCCCCCGAAAGTGTGAGGTCAAAAGATGGAAAATAATGACTGAAGTACTTTGTAGACTTTTCTAAGCAAGGGTATGGAGTCAGAGAACCTGGTAGAAGCTACAAACAACCATCAGACAAATTTTATGATATGCAAACCCAAGGAAAGCATACCTATGCTTGAGTGATAAAGGAATTTTTAAGGTATGGTCACCAATAAATACAATGTGGATCGATAATTATACTGACTTAAGGGTATAGCCACCAAATATACAGCATGGATATATACTTCCATGACATGAATTGATCATAGCCACAAGAAATACACAGTGGATCTATGAGATGACACAACATATCCATAGACCAATACAAAGTGGATCTATGTGACAATATATATCAATGTGCTCAAATGATCTCCTTTCGTAGCCTGGGTAAAGTAGATATCAGAGTGAACACTCAACCCAGGGTGTTCTTACCGATCCCGATGTGGTATGAATCTAGCCATGTGAATAGATGTTTTGATGTCGAACATGGTAGAAACCACTTGATTACCGATCATTGAGGTAAATTGTTAACAAGTGCGAGGGACATCACCAGTGATATCAATGACCCCCAAGGTACCCTAGTACAATCCAACGAATGTGAATAGATGAGTTGAAGTCGATCATTTGTGGAATCATCCAATAAGAGGCCAATTATGAAAACCCACTGTTGGAAGCGAGGAGGCATGCCATTGAGGCATGCAGTTCCCAAGGTACTAATTGGTTTCTAATTCTAATTCTTGGATAATGTGTTGAAGTGGATAAGAAAATATTCATTGAAGGAGGGCCTTTATGTATCCCTCATCATCGACATGAAACAAACATAGAGATGTAAGATTATGAATAAAATGAGTATGGACTGACACTGTAATTTTGACGTGTAACACATGTTATCATGATCACAATTTCTCTCCCCCTTTGAAATCAATGGCAAAGGGTTGGGGTTATCCCCCTGAGTTTAATGGAAAAAGGTAACTCTCTTCTTTGGGGATGCTCCCCCTGAACAAATATCACTTAATAACGCTTAATTTTTATGGTCTCTTTCTTCCTTGGATATTTTTTGTGGTTTTAGGATGTATATGTTACTTGGTCTTTTTGTTTCAGTTGCAACCGATATTCCTGAACCTTCTTCTTTGATTTTTCATCTTTGTGAGTCAAACGTGAGACTATATCCTTAATCACACATTTTACTAACACTGAGTATATTATTCTTCAATTCTTCAACCAATAGGACATTCTTTTATTTTACATTTTTGATTCCAAGCTCTACTACACCTTCCCCAAGTATTTTAGCAGACAAGTCATATCCAAATGAAACATTTCTACCCTTTCTCTTCAAGCTAATGAATTTGTCTTTATCCCCGATCATGTGTGAATAACACCCATTGTTTATACACCATTCATCTTCTTCTTTACATTCTTTAGAAGTCAATGCTATTCGACAATCTTCATTGTTTGGAATCTCTTTCCTTCTCCATACTATGGTTGGCATAGCAACATTTGGCATAGGATCATATTCATTCATATATCTGCAATATCATGCTTTGTGACCAAGATAATTACATTTTTAGCATACAATATTTTTTTCCTTCAACGGGGAAAATGAATTATAACTTCTATTGACGAATCCACGATTATTTCCATATCTTCTATTTACACCATTCATGTTTCTTGCATAGTTGTTCCTTTCATTGATTCTACAATTAATTGCCTTATGTCAAAAGTTTTTTCAAGTATAACAATGACCAAGAAATAAATTTTGATACTTGGGAGTAAGTGACCTTCTTTGTGATGTAGTCCATATAGGTTCATGATCTACTCTTTTGTAGTTTCCTTCATATTGATTGAATATTCTTTGATTCCTGAAGGTAGGAGGTCTTCTTGGATATTCATCTCTTTTGTAATCATTCCTTCTTTCTGGTATCTTGGTCCACTTCTCATCAACTATCTGTGTAGATCTTTCTTCAACCTTCTTGTTGGTATTTGCATCTTATTTGTATCAAGTTTCACCCATGCATCCAACATGTGTTAAGTATTTTGTCACTTGATAGTTTCTTAATCGATTCCTCAATGAGACAACTTCTTGTTCAAGTTTCTCACAATCTTCTTCTTTCTTCATCATTTGGACATTCTTTAATTCTCTTATTCTTCTTTCTTCTTCGAGTAGAGTTTTCAAGGAAATAGTTTCTTCTCTTAGTTTCTCAAAGTCTTCTGATTTTTTTTTCAAGCTTTCAATTGTCTTTTCATAACTACCCAAATCACTTCTTTTTTGAGCTTGCTATTTTGAATCTCAACATGCTTCAATTTTTTAAGATTCTCATCTTCTTGTTGAATAATTTCTTCTTCATGATTTTCTTCTTCTTCATTGGACTTTTCTTCTTCAGTATCATCTATTTCAATCCTTAGATAAGGAAATTCAAATTCAACATGTCCTGCTCCTTCACAATTAAAGAAAAAGAACTTACCTCTATTTGTTTCTTTGAAATCTAAGATGTTGTAATTTGCTTCAACTTCTTCTTCTTCTTCTTCTTCTTTTGCTTCTTCCCTTGCATAAAGGTCGTGTAGCTTGTCCCAAATCTCTTTTTCTAATGCACATGATCCCACCTTGGATTTCACTGAATCTTTCAATCCATCCAAGATGGTATCTATTGCCAATTTGTTGTTCCTTCTTGCTTCCTTCTAAGCTACAGTCTTTGGTTTCTTCAAAGAATTGTATCTTGAAGCAACTGAGAACCAAACATCTGCCCCAAGAGATTTCAAGTAAGTTTCCATTATATTACTCCAGTATTCAAAATTCCTTTCATCAAATGGTGGAATCCCATTTGGAATGTTGTCTTCCATTTCTACTTAAGATCTTCCTTCCAGTGGTTAAATTGTACTGAAGGTAACTCGCTCTGATACCAATTGTTGATATTAAGAGGGGGGTGAATCAGTATCAAGTACAATTTCAAATAACATTCAACCTATGCTTCAACCAGATTATATATTCAATTATATCCAATGAGAAATGATCAATAGTATAAGATTTACACCAATACACCACAAGACACCATGCACAATATATTAGAAACAATCAATAGTTATTGTTCAATGGAAGTAATGACTTCCAAGGGAAGCTACAACTTCCAAATATAAAGGGAGGGATAAACCTCCAAAAGGAATATACAATAATCCAATATCAAGATAGGTTTGACCTCTCAATACTTGCCCCTTCCTTCCACCCAAAAAGGAGTTATAGAGAAAATGGTAGACCTTATTCAATTTTGGTTTATTCAGGAGAGAAAACTTGTATAGAATGCCCCACAATCAATATTTAACATCATATTATGAAATTCATACACAAGAAACTAAATCCTGTGATATTTCCAATTCAAATGGTCTCACTTCATTTGGATTCTCTATGAATAATTTATGATTGTTTTACCCGACACACCTATTTATGACTAGCTTCAAGACTAGTCAAAAACCCTATCTTCCACAGAGTGTATCTCCAAAATTATAGTGAATAAATAGCTCAAAGTTTTACCACATGTACCTGAATATGTATTCTCAATACCATACCAATTTCACCATCTGAATCATTCCAGAAAAAAAGTTATAGCGAAAATTGTAAGATGACCTGTAAATAACATACCTTAGAACACATCACCAAAAGACTTCATCCTCCCTTGAAATATGACCTTTGTTACTTCATATTTGCTCTAAAATTAGACTTATATCTCCTTGTTCATTAAAAAACTTGTGTGTGTTGAAAAATGAATGTTTAATGAGATGTATTTATATCCTTTATGTCACTTCTTTTTAACATTAGGGCCGACCTGACACTTTCTTATTTTGTAATTATTCTCTTTAATTATCTTCAGGGTCGACCTGTACTTCCTTCTTCAATTCACTTTGTCATCTTCAAAAATTAATTTCTCCTCAACCATGAGGATCCACGTGACATTCTACCTACCACCAGAAACAAAATGATGTATATTATCCATCCATGGGTGTTGTATCTACATGTGCATTGTCCTTCATGTCCAAATACCTTCATCAATATTGCGGTCCAAAACCAATGACTAGGGTTGACATCAATGCCAACAACCAATGTTTCAACACAAATTCTGAATCCATATGGCTTCATAACTGGCATAACATGATGTAATTTATTTCTCTCTTGTCGAGGTGAGAGCAATACTAGATTTCTTCCAACTTTGCCATGAATTCATGGCTGACCCCAGACTAAAACAACATATTGAAGTGTTATTTCTATCAGAAACACTTCCATTCCAATCTGAATCAGTATAACCAACTATTCTGAAGTCATGATCTCTAGTGTAACAAAGACCAAAGTCCAACGTACCCTTAAGGTATCTCATCACATTTTTTGCAACAACAAGTTTAACACGTCTGGGCTCTACCAAATACTGACTAAAGGTGTTCATAGAAAAACATATATATTTCCTAGTATTCATCAAATACATCAATGATCCAATGATTTATCTATATAGATTAACATCAACCAATTATTATGAAGTATCAACTAGTAGCTTCAAATTTGTTTTCATGGGTGTGTTCATGGCTTAGTATTTCAACATGTCAAACCTTTTTAGTATCTCAACTGCATACTTCCATTGGTTAAGGAAGATCTTCTCTGGGCTCTTCCAAACTTCAAGACCTAAGAAATAATGCATTGGGCCTAGTTATTTCATCTCAAATTTTGCAGTGAGATTCTTCTTACAATCTATGACGAGATTTTCTTCTCCTGTTAAGAATAATTCATCCACATACAACAACAATATAACTGGCTCATCATTCATAACCTTGAAGTAAAGGTTAGAATTATATTTACTCTTGGTAAAGCCCAGGCTCATTAGGAGACTATCTATTCTTCCATACCAAGCTCTAGGAGCTTTCTTCAACCTGCAAACATGAGTCTTTCTATATTCAACTTCAAACCAAATTTTCACATCACATTTTACCGACCAGGTACACTTGCTCAACTACAACTTAATCTACACAATCATGTGCTAGCTCTGCAAAGCACTATCTGTCTTATTGTCTGACAGTATGTTCTCTACTCTTTCTAAAACTTTTCCTTCTGGAACCAGGACTTTTCACCTGCAACTTCTATTTATAAAGTTGAGCATGATTACTTCATTCCCACTGTAAATGTTGCATTCTGCTAGTAGATCTACTATTCTATCATGACAAAAACTTCATATGAAACCAAGAGTGGCTCAATAACTGATACTTAAAGTATCTCTTCTTCTTTCATGGAGATAATTCTATCTTCTATTGTAGTCATGTCTCCATGACCCAACTAATGTACTGCACCAACTAGCACTGGAGATAAGTCAATCTCAAATATAGGGATTGCTCCCCCTGAATATCATAATGTATTGGAATCATGGTTTTTTTGGTTGTCTTCATGAACACTGGAACTATTTCTTCGATTATTCGAGTAAGTGTCTCGGCATAGTCTTATCCCTCTTACGGGGACAATCCTCTAGACACAATTCATTCTTTTTACATCTTTATATTGTTATCTGCAACATGCTTGATATGTTAGATCAATATTGGAAGTCAACACTGACTTCCCTTCTAGTCTCACAAAAAATTTGATATCCCAGTTCTTCTGACTAGCTTCCTTCTCTGTCACTGAAACAAAGGAATCTTCTCAGGAGATTTCATATCTCCTAGAGGTTTTTGAAACTATGAGCTATTCTTCTCAACTCTTGGCATATGTCTGTGATTCCTGGAAGGTGTCTCATTTTCCCATCTGATCCTCTCTAAGATCAATCTTACTCTATTCTTGATTTCTTCTGAGTCTAAAATGACTTCATAGTCTCTACAAGATGTAATTGGTGTTGTATACCAAGTCTTAGTATGAAAATCTTGTTGGATTACTGAGAGGGGGGGTGAATCAGTAATAGAGCAATTTGATCCCTTTTAACCATATAATCCAAGTGTTATATCAATGAAGCATTATCATCCAATAACTGCAGAGTAAATAAGCAATGAACAAATGAACAATCATACACATACACAGTACACCAATGTTTTACGTGGAAACCCAAATCGGGAGAAAACCACAGAATGATTTTTCTTATATATCTTGAAAAATTACATTCATTGGAAGCACCAACTTCCTTTGTTTTTCAGCTACAACTGGAAGGAGGCTCCAACCCCCTAGTTTCTCAGGCTACAACCTGAGGGAAGCTCCAACTCCCCAATTCTCTAGCTACAACCAAAAGGAGGCTACAACCCCCTATGTTCTTCGACTACAACTGGAAGGTGGCTACAACCACCTGTCCTTGCCCCGTCCCACCACCCTAAAGTAGAAGTAGAATGATGGAACCACTATCACACTATCACTATGAGATATACCACTATAAACCTATACCAATAAATCCGAACCATGCATCAACCATGCATCAACTTGTACCTCAACCTGTAATCAACCTGTACCATAAACAAGTGCATCAACCATGCACCAACCTGTAATCAACCTGTACCATAAACAAGTGCATCAACCATGCACCAACCTATAATCAACATGTACCATAAACAAGTGAATCCAACCATGTACCAAGTATGTACCAATCATGTGTCAACTATTCATTAACTATGACTCATCAATATGTACCAACATCATCAACTATACACCTCATGTATGTGCCAACTCATCAACTACTTGTCTCAACCATGTACTCAACATGTACCTCAACCAAAAGCCCTCATCAATTTCATCATCCAAAACTGATTTGTAGCTCTATAATAGGCCTGATGTATATGATCACATTCCTGCAAACCTTCCTTAACTTTAACAATAAGAGACTAGCATTTTCATCAAAATTTTCTTTAATCTCACAAGACTAGTTTTGGATTAGTCAACAACCCCGACTTGAAATAATCATAACTTTGTACCTGTAATGAATAAATATCTGAAACTGATACACAATGTTCTTCAGTGTTTTTTATGCAATTCCTCCAAGTTTCACTACTTGGAACCTCTCAGAAAAGGAGTTATAGAAAAAATGGCATACCTTGCTGAATTCTGGCTTATTCTAGAGAGCGACCTTGTAGAGCGTGCCCCGCACAAAATAGTTGATAAATTGATATGAAACTATTAAAAAACATACTAAAGAATATACCCTAGCCAACACATTTGGTCTCACTTAATTTGGATCTGTTATGAATAATTTGTGATGTTTTTACCCGAAACACTTGATTTTGACTAGTTTTAGAACTGGCCACAAACCCTATTTTCCATGGAGTGTAAATACAAAAATACAACGACCCACAAGATGAAATTTTTACCATAGATACTTGGATATGTTTTGCCAATGGCATAGAAATTTCAGGATCTGACTCATTATATAAAAAAAGTTATAGTGAAAATGGTGAGATGACCTGTAAATAACATACCTTAGAAAGCACCATCAAAAGAATTTATTCTTCCTTTCATTTCGGCCTTCTTTTATTCACTTCCCTCAGAATTTCGGCTTAGATATCATTGGTTACCTCAGACACATATATATATTTAATATTCTCAAGTGTGATTCAAATGAGAGAGCCTCGCCTCTTATTTATAATCTCCAAGTAGCTTCCTTAAAAACATCTTCTAGGTCACTTGGCCCACTTTCCTTATTTTAGGGTTGGGTCCACTTCTAATTTCTCCATTAAATTTATTATAAAAATAATTTATTTTGTGTTCACTTTGAATTATAATACACTCATCACTTCACTTTATTATTTACCTTTTAAAATCTCTTAAACCACATTGACTACTTTGACCTTTTGGGGCTTCTAGATGACATATGAGGGTCCTCCAACTTCGTAAGGCCATAACTCTCA
>ML777564.1:2248694-2258723 GCA_009831015.1 Picea engelmannii | reverse complement strand
TCCATATTTACTTCTTATCAACCATGAAAAAAACAATAATGAGTCATATTTACATCAAACAATATTGGGTCCATTACCCAAACCTTTGTGCTACGGGGCTTTCTTCAAGGGTTGACATCAATGACAACCAACCTTAATCAACAAAGCTAAGTCAGAATTCAAACGAAATATGCTTCCTTTCAAGGTGGCTTCATTATCCATTAATCAAATCTACTATGAGTTTTATTCTGATGTTTGGTCATCTTTGGAGCCTTCTTCTCTTTACAATCAATCTCCTTATGAGATACTATGTATCTCAAAAATATATTCTTCTTCATTTTCTTTGGTACATGAATGTATATGCTCATGTAAATAATCTACTTCATGTCTCTTATAATATGTTTTCTCCTTCAACCGTCACTATATCTTCCTTAGGGCACCTATGACCTGCCCGAAACAAGAAAAACAACATGCAATAATAATAGTATTTATAATAATCATAAAGAAATAGTGAGAACAATCATCAGAGTAGCTCCTTTAGAGCTACCACTTGTGACCTACCTGAAACAAAGGCCAAAGGTAAGAAATAAAGTATGAAATGAGAGGAACACTCTTCTAGTGTTGAAATCAAACATTCCTCCATGGTAACCTAGAACCAAAACAAGAATTTTATCCTATAGGATATGTTATTTGTATCTGGTAAATGATTACAATAATATTTTATCTCAATATGCTCACATGATACCAAGTGTAATACTTTTCAAAGACTGTTATCTCAACTATAATGTTTACATGTAATGAGGTAGTTATCAAACTTGTCTTGTGCAACTTTGAATCTTATCAACTTAATCAATCAAAATTGTAACCTGGAGTCTTGTCCTCAAGAATGAGTGTGTTGATTTTCTTCCAAAACGCCTTCACTCAAGATGATAAGTTCTTTCTTCAACCTGTCTTATGTACTAAGACAATATGTTATCTTGACAGAAATCTAAGTTAGAGAATAAACTATAATCTCATTTTAATAACTTGACTTTAATTTTGACCAAGGGTTAGTATGATGGTCATAAATTCAACATACAACCTATATGTTCATAATGATGTCATAACAGTAGATGCATATCACTACAATCAAACATGGGGTGTAACGAACCTGCTTAAATAAATGTATAGGATTATTAATTATAATTAATTTAATAATCTAACTGTCCTAAAAAGTTAGCTAAACAATAATTATTTTTTAAATAATATTAACTAATTAATTATTATTTATTACTTGTTCATGTCTGTCAAGGATTAATTAATTATTAATTAATAATCATTAATTAATTGAGTAAAGAATTAAAGGGGTTAATAAGTTTAATTTGTTAAAGACTTACGTATTCGGGAAGGGATAGGACATTAAATATAAGGATAAGATATTAATAAGGGATAAGATAAGATAATAAATACGAAAGGATAAAATAATAAATAATTGGATAAGGGGCATTAACTATGTGTAGGTAAGGAAGTAAATGGGGTGAAAGGGCGGTGAAGGGGGGATATGAGGGGAGGAGGTTTACGACGGCAGGGATTATCATTCTTAGGGGGTTTTGGGAGGGTTCTCAGGGGATTTTCACAGGAATTGAGTTACGTATTCGGGAAGGATTAGTACAAGGGGCACTGGTTTGCTGGAGGTTTTGGGCACGGGGGCCAGGATATCCATATGATATCCTGGAGCTAGGAAGTTGTCCTAGTTGGTAGGGTGGAACACGTTTTGGTTAGTGTTTGACACAGTTCAACAACGAACAACAAGACAAGAGGAGGGTTAGCATCAAACCAAGGTATGTTAATTTATGTATTTTTTTTATGCAATTTAAGGAATATGATGTGTTATGAGGCTGTCTGTAAGCTATTGTGTTTATCTCAATAAATTTAATATGCTCTGGTGATTAATTTATTTGTGAAATTGAAATGATTTATATCAAAAAAATTATTTACAGTCACTACATGGGGTGCATTATTCCTCTGAAGGTGTTGGATTTGAGATCCCTATGGATCTACGATTGTTGTTTAGAAAAAATATCCTTTCTCCTGCAAATACCCTTTAAAATAATAATAAATTTTAAAAATATTTAAGTACATACCTTTGACAATATATTTCTAGGGTAAGGTGCACTAGGACAATAAAACAACAATCCCAACACTTCACAAAAAAATTTCACTACAACTGGTACTGTTGCTGATGCTGGAACTACAACTGGTGTAGCAACTGGTATGAAGGAACTGGCACTACTAGTGGTGTTACAACTGGCATGAAGGATATGTCACTGCAACTGTAATTGATACTGAAACTACAACTACAATTTAGGGTTTTATGAGGAAACCCTAATTTTTCAAACTTCAAATTTGGAATTCTGATCCAGGGAATAGATGTGTTGGTCTAAGGCGAGTATGTTGGAGCTATCTGTTTTCAAAAATTTCAAGTTTTCCCCCCTGAAACTTGACCTGCAAAAATCTGGACTGGTACTTCTAGTATTGGTTCTAGTTTCTTGGTTTTTTGGTACCATTCAAAACTAGGGTTTGAATTTTTGGAGGCTCTAGCCATTGAAAAGGTGCGCTCAATATGCCATTGAGTTCGCTAGGATAGGTCACACTTCCCTAGATGGTTTTTAGTGAGAAATTTCATTCCAATAAAAAACCCTAATTTTCTTGTATGACAACTGTGACGTTTTTGGTTACCCAGTGAAAGGTGCTCTACTCACTTTAGCTCTGAAACCATGTTAAATTTAGATCTTCTATTAAGTTCCTTTCAATTTACTAAACAATAATAGCATAAGAAGGATCACTAAAAGAATCACAATCACAAGGTACACAACATTTTATCTTGGGAAACCCTCATGGGGGAGAAAACCCAACAAAAAATTCCTCAATAATAGATTGCCAATACAATTCCAAGACTAAATACCAAGACACTAGAGAATATCCAAGACTGAGCAATGCACCACTCTCTCCTTCTTCTCGCAACTACAACTACCTCCAAAATATGTGCACTTGTTGAGTGAATGAGCGAGTGAAATAATGAGGCACCACCCTCTCTTATTTATTCTATCTTATAGGTTCTCGGGTTATGTCTCTTCACCAAGAAAGGTTGACTTATTAAACTAGTGGTTAAAACCACTTTAATTATCTCTAGGGGCCGACTTTCCAAACAAAACCATATAACTATGGTTTGACCAATCCACAAAAGGGGATTTGGTATTATACAAAGACCAACATGATCAATCTAAAAAAGGGGATTTGGTCTTATACAAAGCCCAACATGATCAATCCACAAAAGGGTATTTGATCTATATAAAAATCACTCAATTATAATTAGAATATTCTTTGCAGTTACACTATTTCAAAAGTGTTGGGGTGGTTGTGGTATTGTATTCACACTTTATTACAATGTTTCTCCCACCCATCCAACACATTTGGCTAAGCATCTCCCTCTCCTTTGTAATTATATCCATGCATGGTAGTGAAGTGGTATTTTGTCCCTAAACTAGTAATACCTTGCCTTTGCTAGTAACTGTTTTTTTGATATGGGTAATTGTTTGTAATTACTAGTAATTTTTTTGAGTTTGCTTGCATGCTGATAATTGTTGTGGGTTTCCTTGCCTTTGTATATTATGGATAAATATTCATTCTATTGGAGTATATGTTTGTTTATTAAATATGATATTTTCTTTGTAATTGCAACATTTAGAAACTATAATGTAAAACCCTATAGAACTATTGTCTCGCATGTTTCTCAAAGAGTTTTTCTCTTAACAAGGTTGCGAAGTAGGAACAAACCACGAACTTTATGGATGGGAAGGTTGACTATTTTTCATTACATACTTACATATATAAAGAAATAATATTATGTTTGAAAGGAACTATTCTCTATTGTATTCCTACCATGCTCATATCCCAATCATGTTCTTATTCATATCATTGTATGCATTTCCTCTACCATCGGTCCCTAACTGCTATCTTTCATTTTAAATGTCTCACCCTCTATCTCTCTCTGTTACTCTTGGAACTATCCTATGTGCCTTCATAATAGTATTATGCCCATGTTTGATTAATAATGAGGCTTGCACTTCTCTTTCCAATTGAAATTGAGTGACTAAATTCCATATATGTAACAATATTCTAGAAACCCCCACCTCATCCATCCTTCTAATGTGGCAATGTGTATTTCACTAATTAGTCTTGCAAGGGTTTATTTTGAGATGCAAATTATTGGGACAATATTGCTAGCAACTAGACTGTGATTTCCCATTTTTCATTGAAATTTGAATGTACGTTGGGTTATAACCTCATAGACTTGATGGATTCCTTTTTTAATAGTCTACTAGGGGAGAGACTCTATGAAGAAAATATCTTTAGGCCTCTAGGTCCCAAGAGGTTCACTCTTGTAAATTGTGATCATTTTTTGTGTTGATTTAAACATTTCTTCCCTTGCGTTTTCCCTAGGTTTTGGGAAAATGAGACCAATCATTCTTCTCGACATATGCCGGTGTGACCTAAATATAGTGGCATCATTTTTATACAAGCCATAGCTTCAATTATTCATGGCATACCAATCAAGATTTGTGTCAACTTTAGAATAAACAAGAATTGCACTAGTAAATGATTCAATAAAATCTCCCCAAACCTTTGGAACTGCAAATCTTGTGGAAATCCAACCAAAGTAGTAATCCCATTCCTTAGGAATTCTAATCATTGATAGAATCTAGAAAATGATGGCTCCTTATATGATGCATGTGGGACAAATTCCACTAAAATAGTGTGAACACGAAAAGAAAATTTCAATAATGACTCTAAATAAGAAACACTCACATTAGAGACAAATTTTGCATCATGCTTCCTTGTAGAGGGAATCTCTTAGGGAATGTGAATGTCCATGTGAATCCACTTCACAAAACAAAAAGATACACTTTCACCACCAATTTAAGAACAAGAACCAATTAATACTTCCATGATATTTGCAACATTTGTAGTATGCATCATTCTATATCCCTTAATGTGCATGTTCTCCATGATATGGAATGTCTCGTAGATCCCCAAAGTACATAAATAGATGCTGACAAGGTATGATCCATTTCCAAGAATCAAAGCATTCATTACGGATATAATCTGGTATTTGTTGATCACAACTAGTCATGTATAGTGCAGTATGATATAATTTGTATATTTTTGTAAGTCAATTGCCCTTCATATGTTTTACTATATGTTGTGAATATATGTCTACTAGCAATATCCTTTAACAAATCATCACCAAGTTTCCCTAGGACATTTAATGACATACATGCTTGGCATGTTTTGATTTTCAACAAGAACCTTAATAGTTGGAACACTAAAATTGCATGGCCATTGATTTGAAAATATATTTCACAACTGTGCTACACTAATCATGTTTTAAATTCAATGCATTATGGAAGGCATAAATGAAAACAAATAAACTTTCAAATCTCTAGTGAAATTTCTACCATAAATTTGTCCGCAAAAGCTTTGTTTGTCACAGGTTACCTCAAAAAAAAGTTTCAACCTCAATAAGAGGTTGTGGAATTTTTTGAGATGTTTAGTATATATATTAATTTCCCCAATGGTACTCTTTTTTGAGACAAGAGGACTTGTAACATTTAAATTTTAAATAATACATTTAGTATCCATTAAACCATTTCATTATGAGACGTTTTCTACAATGGAGTCCTTGAGAATTTTTCTTGCTTGTTCTCAAGAATACATTTCCAATGAAGTCCAAGTTATCAAGGATAAAGCATGTTTGGAAGTAGTGTAGAATAATGGTAGAAGAAAATACAAGATGTGTTTCTTTGAAATTTTAGTTTTATAATGCAAAATGTACAAATTCATTCAATTGGTCATAACCAAAATGTTCAACTTCAGATCAGAGGTTATGAGGCCAATTGTTTTTTTAATAAATTCATTCATTTTTTTCTTCCTAAATTCTTTCATACCTATCCTAACATAAGATAGACAGAAAAATAGGTATTCAATAAATTTTAATACTTTGTAATAATGATATGTGTCTTCAGGGCATGCATTATTTCAGTCATAGGCAAGAATTCATGTAAATGAACATAATTACTATTATACTTACTTTTATATACCCATTTTTCATGTTTGTAAAAAGATATATAAGTTTTACCTCCTCTAATCAACCTTGAAAGTATCAAGGGTTGCATTCATTAAGGTTATTGTACACTCTTAACGCCTATAATTTTTCTTACAATCTCTTAAACTTTCTTTGTTCTTTCCTTAAAATGCATATTTTCCAGAGTTCACCTCATCAAAATTTTGATTGAGTGTTGCACACTTATAAACTTATTGATCCCAAGTACCATGATTATAAAATTGAAATCAAGGCCCTCTTTCCCAACTCCTTCTTTCTTTTGTGCAATTGCAATAGCTCTATCAAAGGTTAGGTCTACAATTGCTAGAATTTCTACTTCCTCTTAGTTGCTCTAGCAAAACAATCCTATACATGAGTTGTGCAGTGAAGACATTGTGTGGAATCTAAAAATATGTTTCTCCATATATTAAACACTCTTTTTTGCATAAAAGGAAACACTTGAGACTGAGCCTTAATGATTTTCGTGAATTCAAAAGGGAAGATTATGCAATTTTATGAAACAAGCGAGAAATTTATGAGTTTCAAACTTTGAACAGTACAGTAATATGTCTACAATGAGAAACAATTGTCTCGTTGCATATACCAACATCGACAAAGGTTTCATACACAAGTTTCTTGGAAATTAACTTAGACTGACATGAGTAATTCAAACCAAATTCTATTTTCTTTTCTAGCTTATCTACAACCTTATCCACTACATTATTCACATGAACCTGCTAGATCTACATGAGTAATTCTCATAGAATGTTTTTCATCACCAAAAATGTTGTTTTCTGTAAATTCACTTGAACTTGTTTGTGTCTTTCCATTTATACCTACACAAATGGATTCTTTGGAGTGTTAACTCCTTCATAAAGATTGGCAGGGCTATCTTTTGGAGAACATGTTTCTCACAGATCCGCTCGAACATTCATTGGTTTAACACTAAATTTAGGAACAAATATTCACCACTCTTCTTGAATTAATTTTTTGTTCTTCTTTCTTGTTGTCATTGTTTGAGTCTCTGAAGGGAATTTCTAGTTTTCACCATTCTTGGTCTCGTGGTCATATAATTTTTTATTTTTATTTTTTTATCTATAATATTTTTTTCATTACAGTTGTTACATTTTCTTTCTTGCTTCCATTTACCTCTACTCATTCTCCATATGAAACTAAATTTGTCTTCACTTTTGTATCTTGTACCACCTTTACCTACTCTTTCTGGATTGACATTTAGGGTATGATTGTATTCCAACATGTGTTACACAATTGCTTAATTGGTGAAACATTGAAATCAGTAGCTAGTTTTATATCTGAATGTTATGTTGTAGTTGGAAATGCGCTTATAGATATTTTTTCCAAATGTGGGAATGTTAACATTGTTTGGTGAAACATTGAAAGAAGGTTTGAAAAAGATGATGTGTCATGGAATGCAATTAAATTTGCATTGGAATAGAATATGATGTAGGAAAACATTTGAATATGATGTTATGGTTGGTAGTGTGATTAATACAATGTTTTGTTATGGGAAGCAATCATTTCTTCATATTCCTAGCATGGCCAAATCCATGAATCCTTGGATTTTTTCAAGAAATGCAAGTCCAAGTCCAGGTATAAAACCCAACTCAATGACCATATTTAGTGTTCTACCCGCTTGTACCTATTTATTGGCTCTAGAACAAGATTAGTAGATTAGTAAGAAGTATATTTGATTCTATTTAATGCCAGAATGGTCACTCTTGTGAAGCCTTGTCATTATTAATAAGAAAAATTCTCATAGACATAGATTTGATGCTTATAATTTTAAGTTCGTATTATTCAATTCTAGTGGTTGTTATTTTTGAAAACATTTATTGGAAAACAAAAATTAGGAGAGAAGTTTCATTATGAATTTTTAGTGGTTTGTGATATTAGTATTTATTGTTCATATATATAATGAACTAATTACATAGAGATGATGTTATAGCATTAATTTCCACCCTATATGCCAGAGAAGAAGCCATTAGAGGATAGAATCCCAAATACATATTTTTCCTAAGGATTGAACCCTTTTTGAGCCCTTATTTACATCCTCACGGGTCACCTAGTGAACAAAACGTGAGGCCCTCATTGGACACTAGTGGCTTGTCAAGCGAGGCACTGTCATACTTCTATAATTGAGGAGTTACAAGGTGATAAGTGAAGGATGAGTATGATATTCATGTCAAATTCCTAGGGACTCACATCATTTGAGTCTCTAATGGCCTCTAGAATATATAGAAGCCTCTCCCAAACCTCCTCCAAGAGCTATATAACAAAGGAAATCCTTGGGAAAGAAAAATGAAGGAGGAATGGAATGGTAATGTTATGTTTTCCAACTACAGAGGTGTCCATAAACACAACCAAAAGTCAGTGAGCCTAGCCTGACCAAGGAACTACAAGGAGAGGCAAGGATCAAGGAGACTGAAGGAGCATGCATCTTCATCAAGTTGAGGTATGAATTGAGATGCATTGTCTATAATTTATCAATAGATCATTTGGTTTTCCCTCATGAATGTTTGTATTTTATGCATAAATATTCATATCTGGTTTATATTGTTATAGATCAGGTTAGATCCAAGATATATCTAGGATTATAACACTAGGAAGATAAATTAGAATGGTATTGTTTTGTCTTTTGTGTGCAAGAAGCAGGTTGTAGAAGTTGGAGCTAGAACTCCAGGACCATGACAACCAAGAATACACTAAGGAAAAACTTCAGGAAAATGTATGTCATTATCCAAAATCCTTGTGTGTGATCTTAGTGCTTGTTTCTAGGATAACCATAAGAAACATATCCCACTCTTGTCTAGGGTTGCTAGTCCAATCTTAGGGAGATCTTATTGATTTGTTCAGTGAGATCCCTGTGAGCAAAAATCCCATAATAGATTGGTGACTCGACTGGGGAAGAATTCTTCTCTAGTTCAGTCTCTTTTCCTACCTCTTCCTCTATTTTATTTTATTTTCATTCGAATCTTATTTATTTTTAGTCACCCCAAGGTCTAGATCTGGTAGATCTAGTAGGTCTGATCCAGATCTATAAGATCTGTAACAGATCAATCTCTTCCAAAAATTAAAAAATTTTAAGCCATTGCATGTTGCATCATAATTGTCTCATGAGGCCCTTGTTGGTTGAATAATAGGTGTCCCGCGAGGCCCTCACTGGTTGAAAGGCATGTGTCCTACAAGGACCCTTGTAGGGTCCACAAAAAAGGGCTTGTAGGCAGGGGTGATTTTAAGAACCCCCCCTAAATTTATATGTATAATAAATGGGCGAATCCCCATGATACATAGGAAAAATTGAGGGCTATTTTATCAATAATATAAAATGTATATATAATTTTTTGGCGAATATTTTAGTCANNTATATAATCTTGTAAAATATTGGCGAATATTTCACTGAATTATAAAATCTTGTAAAATATTGGCGAATCTTTCACTGAATTATAAAATCTTGTAAAATATTGGCGAGTGGTGTTGGGTAAACAAATGGACTTCACACAACATTTCTCCACATCTACTACAGTAAAGTCGACCAAAATTGACAAAGAGCATTTTGTATAGGCCAATTGCAAAATGTGTTTCAATCTACAAATGGAGTTCACAACATTGTCAACATTCACTACATCTGCTACAATAAAGTCAACCAACATCAACATTCACTACATCTACTAGACTACTACAATAAAGTCAACCAACATTTCAGTACATCTGTTATAGTTCTACAAATAATAGTTTTCATAGGCAAATTAAACAAAAGGTGTTTCCATCTACAAATGGACTTATCACAACATTTCACCACATCTTCTACATGGGCCAATTAAACAACAAGTGTTTCAATCTACAAATGGACTTCACATAACATTTCACCATGTCTGCTACAATAAAGT
>ML777564.1:2217740-2241131 GCA_009831015.1 Picea engelmannii | reverse complement strand
TATGCTTGTAGGGTGAAAAAAACATATGTTTTTTGTGAATTTGTTTCTAGGTTTTTTGTGGTGAAGCTTAGGGTCCCTATTCTTGGGGAAGAAAACATTTAGAACTTAGTTTTGCAAGTTATTTTTCATCATTCTTTGCATGACATAAAAAAAAAAATGAAAAAATTGTTTTTTGTGATCTTCCCTTATGAAGCATTTTAGGACCTCTTTTCATAATTGCACTTGTGAACTTTGGGGTCTGGAATTATATTTTTGGGTGATTGACTTTTTAATTTTGTTGAGTTTCCTTTTGCAATTTGGTTTTACATTTTTAAGATCCATTCCTTGTGATTTTTGGGTTGAGATCTTGTGTACACATTAGTTTGTTAGGGGGATTCACTACTAATATCACACTACCCTTTTCTTTCTAATTTGTCGGTTTTCCTTTTTCATTTTTCTTTCTTGTTTAGACCATGAATTGTTACATTTCAATTAGAAAAACATTAAAAAATACAAAAATATTGGTTGTTGTTAGAAAATAGGATCACAAAAAAAAAAAAAAAATGTGAAAATAAAACACAGAAGATGTACAATACAATAGAGACACACATATATACATGATTCACCCAGTGTGGGCTATGTCCACTAGAGAAATTTCCAGGTCCTTCCTTTTTATTATCTAAAAAAAATGAAGGGATACAATCTATAGCACATCCATTGTAACTTCCTCTTCTTTCTCTCACAGTCTCCTCTCACAGAATACAATATTCACTCTCATTCACAGTCACAGTATAATTCCCTCATACAAAAAGGAGGGTTGTTTTCTAGGGAAACAAATAACTAACATAACTTTTACCATCAGATATGTGACCTTATAATGAATGGTCCACACCAACCATAGGGAAATGGGATCCAAATGCAGCTGAAACAAACCTCTGAATCAGGAAGATAATCAGGCTCTAGAACCAACAATCTCCCACTTGGAGATTGATCACAAAAACTCCACTGCTATTTTACCTGTTGGACTATGATCCACCTTGGACCTAGAAAATTTATCATCTTCACCTTCATGCTTAAAGGCTAACTGAAATAGAGAAAGAACTTAGTTTCTCCTTGGTTACTACTTGTTAACATGTCTGCAGAATTTTGGATAGTATGTATCTTTTCCAACTTCAATTGTCCATCTTCCAAGATGGATCGTATGAAATGGTACTTGAGTTGTATATGATTAGTATTAGAATGGAAGGTTGAGTTGTTTTCAATATGAATGACATTCTCGTTGTCACAGTACAACCTGTTATTCTCCTACTTCTTTCCCAATTCCTCCATAAAACTCTATAACCAAATCATTTCTTTACTAGCCTCTATAACATCAACATAGTTTGTTTCCATTGTTGAACGTGCAATGACCTTTTGTAGTTTTTAAATCCAACTTATGATTGTTCCACCTACATTGAATACATGGCATGAAGTGCTCCTCCTGCTATTTTTATCACTTTCCATATATGAATTAACATATCCCTGTAGAACAGTGTCTAAACCTCCAAAACATATTGCATGAGTAGAAGTACCTCTCAAATACCCGAGAATCCACTTAACTGCCTCCCAATGTTATTTACCTGGATTTTTTATATACCTGCTCACAACTCCCACTGCATGTGAAATATCTTGTCTTGCACACCATAGCATACTCAAGCTACCAATTGTTGATGAATAAGGGACCTTGGACATGTATTCTATCTCCTCCTATGTCTTGGGACACATTTACTTTGTTAATTTTAAATGTTTGACCAAACGTGTACTAATTGGTTTTTCATTCTTCATTCTAAACCTCTCCAACACCTTCTCAATGTACTCACCCTAAGACAATGCCAATTTGTGATTTTTCATGTCTCTTGTTATTCTCGTACCAAGGATTTTCTTTGCAACACCCAAATACTTCATCGCAAATGAATTAGATAATTTATTTTTGAGCACATTTATATCCTACATGTTAGAACCTACAACAATCATGTCATTCTACATACAATAGAAAGATAATATAGCTTCCATTTTTCATCCTTTTAAAATAAACACAGTGATCAAAATGAAATATACTATAACCTTGTTATGTCATAAAAATGTCAAACTTTAAACACCACTACCTTGGAGCTTCCTTTAATCCATACAATCCCTTCTTCAATCTGCATACCAAATTCTCCTTTCCTTTGACCTCATACCCTTGTGGTTTTTGCATATAAATATATTCCTCCAAATCCCCATTGAGAAATTTTTCTTTTACATTTATCTGTTCAAGATGCAAATCTTCTACAGCCACAAGACTTAAAATATTCCTAATTGAAGTCATGTTAACAATAGGACAAAATATTTCATCAAAATCTATACCTTTCTTTTGTGCTAACCCCTTTACAACAAGTCTATCCCTGTACCAATTTTTGCCTCCATCTTCTTCCTTCAACCTATAAACCCATTTATGTTGTCATGCTCTTTTCCTATAGGAAATTGAACCAAGTCCCAAGTCTGGTTATTTACCAAGGAATCGATTTCCTCTTTCATGCCTTGCTCCCACTTCTTTTTAGTGTCTACCTGCATTATCTCTTCATAACTTTATGGTTCACCAAAGTCAGTAAAAAATAAATAATACAATGAAGGATAATATCATTCAGGGGTTCTACTTAACCTAGTTGATCTTGTAACAACACTTGCAGGAGTTTGAGGTACATGTTTCTCCTGTTGTTGTAAATTTTGATTTTCTGGTACTTTTCAAATTTATTTTTCAGTGATCTCATCAAACACTGTGTATTATGGTTTTTCTTTTTCATGTTTCTTTCCCTACAATTGATATTTGTACATGACCTTCTCATTGAATATGCCATCTCTACTCCCAATGATTTTTTTCCTTTTCATAATCCCATAAGTGATAACCAAAATCATTAACACCACATCCAATAAAGGTACACTTCTTGGATTTTTCTTCAATCTTTGTTATATTTTCTTTATCAATATGGACAAATTATTCACAACCAAAAGTCTTCATAAATGAATAGTTTACCTTTTTACCTGTCCATATCTCCTTTGTAATGCCACCATCCAAAGAGCTTGAAGTTACTATTTTTATTAAGTAAATAATAGTATCTACAAGATCTACCCATAACTGTAAGGGAAACCCAACATGAAATCTCATACTCCTTTCATGTTCCATGATTGTCATGTTCATCGTTTCTGACATACCATTTTCTTATGGTGTTCTTGGAACTATCTTCTCTCTACAAATCCCATGGTATGAAAAATAATCATCAAACTCCTTGCTGCAATATTCACCTCCATTTTATTCTTTGAGACACTTCAACCTCTTTCCTATCTCATTCTCAACCAAAGATTTCCATTTCTTAAAAATATAAAAAAACATCAGATTTTTGTCGAACGCAATAAACCCAAGTTTTTCTAGTTGCATCATCAGTAAAAGTAACATAATAATGAGATCCACCAAGAGATGATACATGAGCTGGTACCCATACATGTATATGCACAAGTTCCAAATTTTCACTCTTCTTTTCTTTTCTGACTTTGAGAAATTTGACTCTCTTATGTTTTCCATAAACACAGTGCTCACATAAATCCAAATCAACTTGTTTAAGATTAGTTAACAAATTTATTTTGTGAAGTATCTACATCCCCTTCTCACTCATGTTTCCAAGCCTATGATTCCACAGTGCTATATCCACTCATGTAGAATCTAAAGAGATAGAAGATTCAACATTAACAATACATAAATAAAATGTATCTGCCTTCTCCCCTTTTTCCATTACCAGTGATCCTTTAGTGACTTTCCATGCCTTATCTGTAAATATAGATATACAACCTTCACTTTCCAACAACCATGTTGAAATTAGATTTCTTCTCAGATATAGTATATGTCTCACATCTTTCAGTAACCATTGGTTTCCATTATTTTTCTTTGTTTCTACCTTACCCATTCCAACAATTTGACATGGTTCATCATCACCCAAATAAACCTGTCCAAAATTACCTTGAACATAATCCTAGAAATATTTCCTATGGGGTGTGGCATGAAATGAAGCCCCTGAATCCACTACCCAATATTCAATAATATTATCTAAAGAAAGAATCGAATCATATTGTAACACATCACTTGTTACATTTGCTTCCTGATTTTTCTCTTATTGTCCATCTCTTTGTTTCTTTGGAGCTCTGTAGTCTTTCTTCATATGTCCTTTCTTCCCACAATTCTAGCATTCTATCTTTCCTAGTATGGATTTGGATCTTCCCTTCCTAGAATTCCCATGATTCCCTGAACCCTTTCCTCTATCCTTTTTTCTTCCCTTGTTCTCCATGGTCAACACATTACCTGATGTATCACCTGTGTTTTTTCATCGCGTTTCCTCGCTAAGGATAACACCAGCAACATCATCAAATTTTAGAATGTTTGAACCAAAGATAGAGTTACTTACAGCAATGACCAAGACATTCTAGCTTTCTATCAATGAGCACATAATTTGAAGAGCCATAACCTCAACATCAAAGTCCATTTTTATAGAATTTAATTGATTAGTAACCATATTAAATTCATTTAAATGATCGACAACAAACCCACCTTTTGACATATTCATATTAAATAATTGCTTCATTAGAAATACTTTATTTGAGTTCTAGGGTTTTTCATATAGTTTATCTAATTCCTCCATCAGATCCTTCATTTTTTTTTCTTTTGAAATATTGAAACCCGCCGACAATGCTAGGCACAACCGTATTGTTCCCAATACCTTTCTATCAGGAACCTTCCATACTTCATCCATCATACTCATTGGATTATTTGTTATTCCATCCAATGTTAGGAATAGATCCTTTTGATATAAATAATATTCCATTTGCATCTTCCATAGCTGGTAGTTTTGGTCATTAAATTTCTCAATCTTAAACTTTTCATTTTCTGCCATTTCTCCCACTCGAACCAGGAACCCTCTTTTCCTGTGAGTTACCTTTGAATTTGATACCAGTTGTTAGAAAAACATGATCGTGAATCAATAAAATAAAAAAATGCAGAAATAAACACAGAAGATACATAATACAATAGAGACATAGATATACGTGGTTCAACCAGTGTGGGCTACGTCCACCAGAGAAATTGTCAATACCTTCCTTTTTATTATCCAAAAAATATGAAGGGATACAACCTACAACACATTCATTGTAATTTCCTCTTTTTTCTCTCATAGCCTCCTCACATAGAATAAAATATTCACTCTCATTCACAACTACAATACAATTCCATCATGAAAAAAGGAGGGTTTCCTTCTAGGGAAAAAAACCCTAACATAACTTCTACTGTCATATCTACGACCTTATAATGAATGGTCCATATTGACTACAAAATTTCAATATTTTACAAGGAATTTTTTTCCAAAACTTTTCTTCGGGGGTGCTTCCCCCAAATCCCCCACCAGGGGGGCTCCATTAATTTTCATCATCCCCCCTGGAACCCCCTAACGCCAATAGTAGGGGGGAATCCCCCCCACACCCTCCCGTCAAGAAATGGGATTCAAACACAACTGAAACAAACCTTTGAATTGGGAAGAGAATCATGCTCCACAACCAACAATTGCATGCTAGATTTCCTTTTGAAGCATTAGTGTTCAACTAAATTAGAAGCATTGGTTGGTTTTAGATGTGGTTTTCTTGATTGGTTTCTTGATGTGTGTGAGGAATTATTTCTAAAATTGGAAAATAAAAAGAAAGGCTCTTTCCCTCCCATAGCTAGAGTTCATTGACAAGAATGAAATTCCATCATCATTCTTGCATTGCTTGGTTGGGTCAAGAGTCATCACATCATTAATGTTTCAACCATTACCTTTAGACCTAAGAAACATCTATAAAAAGGAAGTGTAATCTAAAATCAATCAGACATTTTTCTTTGGATAGTGAACCAACATTAGATAGGCTTAGGGCCTTGGAATAGGATTAAACAAAAAACTATCTGAGGCCACAAAACTCAAATTAGGATTCATTAAAGAGCGTTAAAATCCATTCTTGCAACTAATGTGTTTGGAGCCTCCTCTATCACATGAGTTAAGCACAAGGTCGCATCATGGAAAGTAGGGATATTACCCTCTTTGTTTGTTTTGGTGTTTGCGATATCGCTTTGATCGTTACTTATATGGGGGTTTTGTTGGTTAACACCTTCATATATTCGGGCTTAGTTACCTTTCCCTTAAATGCAGTCAGACTTATGACTGTTCGCTCGACCATTAATTTTTAGATGGTAGCTTTAGTGACCTTTCCTAGGGAGATACAAAGGTGACTGCATGTGGGATGTGCATATCGTACCTGGGGAAGACATTCATTCACAGTCTTATTTCCCCTATAGGGCTCCCACTTTAATAAAGGATACTTGTACTGGTCAAGGTTGTTTCACGTAGATCATCATAACTGCTCCTCACACCTTTTCTAGCTAATCTTGTGGGTGACTTGACCCTTGCCCATAGGGTTGGTTTTGGAAGGCCCCTGAGCCAATTGGTTTTCTTGTTGTTTTCCTAGATTTTATTAGGGGTGTTCTCTTTGAGTCCAAGTTCAGGTCATCCATAGGTTTATTTGTGCTTGTTAGTAACATAGCTTATTCATCGTGGCTGAATTATCGCGTCAGTCTCATCGATTACGAGGATTTGAGCCTACTATGGAAGTGCAATCACCTCTAAAGCAACACGGCATAAGTGATAAATACTTTGAAAGGTATTATATTTGGTTTGAATAGACCAGTTTGGTTGAAGTAGAGGTGGTAGATGAACATCCTTCCCCAAATTTCAATCCACCTTTAACTGAGCTAGACACCCATTTACTTTTCCAAGTAAGGAAAATTTCCAGTCAGTCTTTCTCTTTGTTTATTCATCCTCCAACAATGTCTAGACCCAATGTTTCATCTAGTGTAGTTGTGCCTACAATCCCATCCCCAAGAGGGTCTGGGGGAAATTCCCCCCCGGGGCATCCTAGTAATGTCCATATTTCCACGCCTTAGCTCCATTGGACCTACACCATCCACACCTTTTTCTTTCGATTCCTCAATCCGGGGGACATAAACCATGTCTTCATATCCATATGTTAGAATACCTAGCATCCCTACACCCATCCCTTCCACATCAATGCCCAGTTCTAGATTATTTTCCAGTGGGGAGGCAAGCTTTGGTTTCAGCATGGGGAGTAGAACTCCTTCCACCTCTGCCAATCCAATGAATGGCTTGACATCATCAGGTGTAGGTGTACCTTTTGGATGGAGTATTCCTAGTGGTTTATGGGTTGTCCCTAGTCAGATTGCGGGCAATAGTACATCTGGAGGTTTTAACTTTCCTTGGGTTAGCACACCTTTCCCTGGGGCACATCTCTTGGAGGGAAGTTTTCATCATGTGGAGGTTTTCATTTTTTGTCCACATCTGGTCCTGGGGGTTTATTCCTTGTGACTAACTTTGGGAACATATTTTCTAGAGGGTCCAAATTTCCCCCAGGGGAAACCTTCTTAGGGAAATTTTTGGTTCTAGGAGCACTCATGCTCCTGTAGGTTCCACCATCCCACTAGGAACTCACTCTTCAGTAGCTCTCCAACCCTCTAGTAGTACCAACATAGGGGGACTGCAAGGTCCATATGGGACAACAGAGGCTTCACCTCCCTCTCAGTCTTCATTTGCACTATTGCCTTTCCTCGTTGCTAGTACCATGATTTTCATAGCTAAGGTTAGAGGTTTGTCAACAATTTTCAAAGTCATGCCTGTTAGAACCCATATTAGTTTTATGTCTAGCATCATCTAACATCTCCAAGAGTCAGTCTCAAAATGAAGCTTATAATTTATTATTTACATTTCCATTTGCAACTGTGCACTGCAAAATTTGCTAAGTGTTGCGCAGAGCACTTCATCGTGCAAAGGATTATGTCGTACAGTGGATTTCATCATGCAGTGGATTTCATCACGCAGTGGATTTCATCGCGCAGTCGATTTCATCACGCAGTTAATTTCATCGTGCAATGGGATGTTGTTATGCATAGGATGTTGTCACACAGAGGATGCCATTGCGCAATGGATTTCGTCGCGTAGTGGATTTCGTCATGCAATGGATTTTGTCGTGCATAGGATGTTACTGCGCACTGGATATCGTCGCACAGTGGGATGTTGTCATGCATAGGATGATTTTTCATAGTGGATTTCGTTGTGAAGTGGGATGTTGTCTCACATAGGATGCTTTCACACAGAGGATTTTCCTACGCACAGGCTACAAATCACGCTACGCAAATGACTGGTTTAGTGGTCAACTTAAAGATCACTTTATGATGAACTGGAGAGGAATTTTGAAAATCCCAGAGAGGTGTTTCTTGAGGACAAACCAAATAATAAAAACCTCTCTCAAATTTGCAACAGGTGTCACGGATTGGGATATTCGAACGAATATTTGAGACCTATTTTTCAGCTTTCATGATTTCCTATTTGAGACATGTTTTTGTGACATGTATTACGGCTAACTGGAGATTAATTTCAAGAAACCGAGAGAGGTTTTTCTTTATAACGATATTAAATACAAAAAATCTCTCAGTTTGTTGCTCAATCCACTATGTTTTTTGTTGTAGGTTACTGTTGCGTAGAAGACTTGTTGTACAGGGGTGAAAGAGTGTCCAATAGTGAAAATGATGACTTATCACAACCATAGGGTCGAATGTTGATCATGATCAATGATTGTAAAGAATATCTCGGTTATGATTATGATTTGGAAAAGTCATGTTTTCTATTTTTAGTAAATCTGTTGAAGTTAATGCTCTCTTTCAAAGAAACCGGATCCTTAATTCTAGGAGAGAGTATGTTACACATGATTTTGGTCACTCTAGTGATGTCTCTACCAGTGATGTATTTAGTCTCCCACAAGGCCTTTTTGCCTGAGAAAAGTGACTATTGTCTCCTTCCAAAAACATTTTTTTAAGATGAGTTCGCAGGTTTCCTATATTACAGAGTGCAAAAATCCTTCATTCTCACAGGCAACCTAAACTTAGGGTGCGAACTGTTTGCAGTATGCTCTATAGGTAGGGTGTGAACCTGTTTCAAAGCTTGGAAAAGATGAGAGGTCACAAAGATTCTAGAAGGGAATCTTCTAGAAAATGAGTTGGAATTCACATGGTTGGCATCCTACTGACTTATTAGATTTAGTGGGATCATCCTCATCCATTTAACCATCTCTCCTTCTCCTATATATTGAAAGGTTTCTCATGGAAAAGGTTAAGAAAGATTGAATGAATAATTGGTGAAAGAATTGTGTGAAGAACTATGCTTGGATAGAAGCTTGAAGACTCTATTCGGTCTATCAAGTTGTATTGGATCTTCTTCATGCAAATGTAGAGAAAGTGTGTGTGTTGGAACCAAGGGTCACTTAAAGGAAGCTCACGACATCAAGGCGATTAGGTTGTATCTTCTACTTTCATTTAATATAATACAGCGGCGTGTCCCTTTCCCATAAAATCACTCTTATTTTATTGCATAACTCCTTGATCATATGCATAGGTTGACATTGAATATACTTTTCCATCTTCACTTTGGTTGGTTTGTGTTTTATTTGACCTGATTTCACAAGAGCACCAGAGCGAAGCAGTAACAACAAAGACCTAAGGAAGTGATATAAAGGTATGTCACTCATTCCTTCCTAGTAGTAGATTCAATGATTGCAACTTAGGGAAAGAGTCGTGTCCTGTCCTATTTTGTTCTAGATCCAGGTGGATCTAGGGAGATCTGTTAGTGTCTGCACCTACCGATTTATCCGATAACAGAGTAGCTCGACCCTAACAGCCAAGGGTGACATTATTTTTCTATATATGGGGATCATTTTCATGTAAAAGGGGTTGGTTGGCCAAATTTGTATAGACAACATCTATTGAATTTAATTTGATTTCAATCGAAACTTAATACAAAAGTCCTATAGCTTGATGTAAATATTCTAATTGTAGAAGTTATATGTATTGTTTCCCTTCATTCTGTATGTGCTTCCTATTTTATTTATTCATATATTTTTCTTTCTAAATCGGAACGAAATTTCAAACCTGTGGATTCATTGCGTAGCGCCCCTTGTTTGCGCCATTTAGACAAAACATATTTCCTCTAAAGTTGACTTTGAATTCATCCTCAACGGTGCTCCGAGTTGCTACCTATGTTTAATGTCCACCACACACAATGATTTTAAAATGAATATTGTTGCTTGCTTAGCCTTTATCCTCTCAAGTTCAGTCACCGAGTCATTTATTTCTATTGTTTTCTTGAATTGACTCCATAGTCCAAGGTATTTCAATCTTACTCCAATGAAACCAGAACTTATTTTGCAAAGGTGTTAAATCTAGCCAAGAGATTTAAATCCATATCCCGCGCTGAGATCGTGTCTCCCGAGAGATCCCTCTACAGATCTGAAAGGCTAGTTTCGGGTCTCAAAGTTGGTTGAAATAGTTACCTTCATCATATGTTTATTAGTCAAACATATTTATGGAGTGATAACATTTTGGCATCGTTGTCAAGGATGGAATTGAATGAAAATTTCCCTAGGAAGAATGACATCATTTCAGTTCTAAGGTTTGAAAGCATCAGACACTTAGGCACATATTGGTTGTATTTCTGCTCTAGCGACTCCACACATCAGAAAATCAGTTGAAGGTGACTCCACTGGAATAAGAATCCAGAGATAAATTTTTCATGGTGACTCCAATCAAGCTTCAAATATGATTCAAAGACTCCACTGGAGAATGAGACCTGTTGGCAGAGATATGGAAGAACAGTATGGAAAAATAAGGTACTCGAGCTTAAGTTTAGTTCAAGAAGTACTTTTTTGTTTTATCAATATCTTCTTGTCCTTTCCTAAGTTTTTCAAAAGAATATTTCTTCACTTACTGCATTCAAATGAGTCCCAGAGATCCACCTTTATATATCCTTCATTGCAAACTGTAGGTATACCTCCTTCTTTTATAGCCGATATTCACCAAGCTCCTTCCTCTGAACCATATGATGTTCATGATCATTCTTGTGATCTTAATGAAACCAAAGTTGAGCTTGTATCTTATGTGCTTAATCCTGTACCCTCCAAGATTCAAGAAATATACATTCCTCTTAAATTGCTTTCCATCCTTCATGACTTTCCTCGAAAACATTATAAGTACCTTCCTAGGTTCAATAGAGAGCTCGATGGACATTCAACTGAAAAACATATTCAAATCTTTGAGCATTTTATAGATCTTTTTGAGATTGAACATGATGATTTGTCTATGAGGGCATTTTCTCAGTCCTTACAAGAAGATGCCAAATCATGGTTCAGACATTTGCATCCTTAGTCGATTAGCTCGTGGGATGAATTGCGGGAAGCTTTCTATAGATTTTGGGGTGAGATAAATTCATGGAATATACTCCTTTCAGAGTTTTATTCCATGGGAAGAATGAAATATGAAACCATATCAAATTTTAGTAGGAGGTTTGCTAGTCTTTATTATAAACTGCCTAAAGAATTCCAACCTCTTGAAGTTGCTGCCATGCTCCATTATGCACCAATCTTTCAATCAAAATTATATTTTCTTCTGATGGATAGGAATTCTAGGTCTTTGCAGTAGATGTTTAATAATGCTCAAGAAGTGGAAGACAATATTCAAGCATGTAATGAGCTACAAAATCAGATTTTGGATGAGAATTTGAAAGCTGAAGAACATGAGATTGTGCATAAACAAGAAGTTGATTTACATCCCGATCTTTGTCATCATGATCAAGAAACTAATTGTTTTATGTATTCATTTGTATACAGTGAAGAAGATGAATTTGAAAATCATCTTGTTGAAGAGCAGGTTGATGTTCCAAGCTTTTCCTTGTTAGATGGCATTGCAGATGTTGTTGATTTTCCTATATATGATGAAGATGATGATGATTATGATGTTGACTTCCTATAACAACCAGTTGCATGTTCTCTATCAAAAAATGTTCATTTTCAGCAATGTAATGAGAGCAATCAACCTACATATCACAATCACAAAGAAGATAGTATTGAATCAGCTGAAGGAAATTCTTTACCTTTATGATTTTCTTCATTTAAATTGTTGAAAGAAAATTCTAAGATCATCACTGAAGCAAAGGAATGTGTGTTGATGCCAAATCACACTAATTCACTGGAACAAACTGATAAGAAATTGCAGCAATCTTCTCATGTGTTTGATGACCCCGTTACTTGTTATGTAGGAGGTCTTTTTAGTTCAAAATTGCAGCCATTGGTCGAAGATGAATATGAAAAATGAGTATGTTCAACAATCCCAAGAAATTAAAAAATATGCATATGATAGTAGTGAAGAAAATGAAGAAAGTTATGAATTAGATGAAAGAAATTTGCCATTGTGTTTTGCATCTTTCGAATTGTTGAAGAAAAATGTTTATAATGTTTCAAATCAGAAATCTTATAGGCATGATGTTGAATATGAAGAAAGCAGTGGATTTGCAAATGAAAAATGTCTTCCATTATGTTTTTCTTCCTTTGAATTGTTGAAAGTAAATCATGAGATAAAAAAGGAAGCAGTGAAGTCTGATTTCATTCACAATGACATTGTTTTACATGAGAAAATTGTTATCAGTGAAGAGGACCAACAACCTTCTCATACTTTTAATGACCCTGTTGTTGATTACATGGAAAGTTGTTTCAGTTCAGATTTGTAGCTTGTGATCAACTACCAGCTTGGAAATAAATATGATGGTAAATCAACATCAGTGTTAGATATGGATTTCTTGCCACTAGGGGTTTTATTTCAGCCAACACTATCTTCTGATTAAGAAGATTGTTATTTCCAGTAGTCTCAACATATTTTTCAGCCTTTTGTGGTAATTAACAGGTTGAATTACATGAAAACAAGGATGCAGTGGAAGGGGTGAAACATGATTGTTGTTTTATGCATGTTTTGGAGGATCCATTTGCAGTTTTGTTGGAGGCGATAAACAACCCCGATGTTTTTAATTTTTTGAGATTGGAATTTATCGATAAATTTTTGAATGAATTAACAATAAACAATCTTTGGAACAAGCATGTGCAAAGAAAGAAAATGGTGGATAAAGCACTTTCATGGTTGCATTGGAATTTTGATTTCACTCGATTGGCATATTTTTCCGCATTTAGGGTAGGTAGGACTGCAAATAAGCTTGGTACTACGAGCAATTCTTTTAGCAATATGCAGTTTTCATTTTCACCTTGGTTTTAGATTTTAGTTTAGAGAATATACAGTTTGGGTTTTCAGTGGATACAAGGGATAGGTCAGAGAAGAGTTTTCAATGGTTCGGGAACATCCCAATGGATAGGAACATGGTCTATTGTTCTTTGCTACCTCATAGGCAGGATAACAACCCCGTTGGAGCCAACTGTTAGCATCATGATTTTCATAGCTAAGGTTGGAGGTTTTTCAATAATTTGCAAAGTCATGTCTGTTAGCACCCATATTCTTGTATGATTGGCATCATCTAACATCTCCAAGGTTCAGTTTCAAAATGAAGCATATCATTTATTATTTTCATTTCCATTTGCAACTGCGTGCTGCAAAATTTGCTAAGCGTTGCACAGAGCACTTCATCGCACAAAGGATTCTGTCGCGCAGTGGATTTCATCGCACAGTGGATTTCATCGTGCAGTGAATTTCGTCACACAGTGGGATGTTTTCGTGCGTAGGATGTTTTCGCGCAGAGGATGTCATCGTGTAGTGGATTTTGCCGCGTAGTGGATTTCGTCGTGCGGTGGATGTTGTCACGCACATGATGTTATCGTGCAGTGGATTTCGTCACATAATGGGATGTTTTCACGCATAGGATGGTTTCGCGCAGTGAATTTTTTCATGCATTGGGATGCTGTCATGCATAGGATGCTTTTGCGCAGGGGATTTTCCTGCGCAGATGCTACAGGTCGCGTTGCACAAATAGTGGTCAAATTCAAGATGTTGGTTTAGTGGTCAAATTCAAGATCACGTTTTGACCAACTGGAGAGTAATTTGAAAATCCCTGAGAGGTTTTTGTTGAGGACAAACCCAATAATAATAACCTCTCTCATATTTGCAATCATTATCACAGATTGGGATATTAGAATGAATCTTTGAGACCTATTTTTTAGCTTTCATGATTTCCTATTTGAGACATGTTTTTGTGACATGTATTCCGACCAAGTGGAGATTAATTTCAAGAAACCGAGAGAGGTTTTTATTTATAACGAGTTGAAATACAAAAAAATCTCTCAGTTTATAAAAATAGTTTTTTATTAGTGAGATATTATGTCATATTTAACACCTATTTTCCCAGTTTTTTGTGCAATCCGTTGTGTTTTTTGTTGTAGGTTATTGTTGCGTAGCAGACCTGCTGTGCAGGGGTGAAAGAGTGTCCAGCAGTGAAAATGATGACTTATCACAACCATAGGGTCGAATTTTGATCATGATCAATGATTTTAAATAATATCTTGGTTATGATTATGATTTGGAAAAGTCGGGTTTCCTATTTTTAGTAAATTTGTTGAAGTTATTGCTCTCTTTCAAAGAAACCAGATCCATGATTCCAAGAGAGAGTAGCTCGACCCTAATAGCCAAGGGTGACATCAATTTTCTATATATGGGGATCATTTTCATGTAAAAGGTTTTGGTTGGCCAAATTGGTATAGACAACGTCTATTGAATGTAATTTGATTTCAATTGAAACTTAATGCAAAAGTCTTGTAGCTTGATGTAAAGATTCTAATTGTAGAAATCAGATGTATTGTTTTCCTTCATTGCGTATGTGCTTCCTATTTTATTTATTCATATATTTTTCTGTCTAAATCAGAACGAAATTTTAAACCTATGGATTCGTTGTGTAGTGCCCCTTGTTCGCTCCATTTAGACAAAACGTATTTCCTCTAAAGTTAACTCTGAATTCATCCTCAGTAGTGCTCTGAGTTTCTACCTATGTTTTCTATCCGTCACACACAACGATTTTAAGCTGAAGATTGTTTCTCGCTTTTCCTTTATCCTCTCAAGTTCAGTCACTGAGTCATTTGTTTCTATTGTTTTCTTGAATTGACTCCATAGCCCGAGGTCTTTCCATCTTACGCCAATGAAACCAGAACTTATTTCGCAAAGGTGTTAAATCTAGCCAAGAGATTTAAAGCCATATCCCACGCTGAGACCGTGTCTCCTAAGAGAGCCCTCTTCAAATCCAAAACACTAGTTTCGGGTCTCAAAGTTGGTTTAAACAGTTACCTTTGTCGTTTGTTTATCAGCCGAACATATTTACGGAGTGCTAACACTGACAATGCTAGATTTACCAGATTTTTCATAATTAACAAATGACCATATTTACCATGACCCATCGTGGTCAATGGTGCCATACAATCTACCATCAGATATTCCAAAGTTCGATGGAAATCTAGGAGAGAACCCCTCTACACATATCATTACTTACCACTTGTGGTTTTCATCCAACTCATTGATGGATGATAGTGTGAAGTTGCATCTTTTCCAACGATCTCTCACCAGAGAAGCCATCAAATGGTACATTGAACATAAAGGTAGTTCTTTTAGAAGATTCAATGACATGGCTATGGAATTTTTAATGCACTACCAATTTCCTATTCAGTACTATATAGGAATGGAGAACTTGACTTCGTTATGTCAAGACAACACCACTCACATCTTCGATCATATACATGAGTGGAGGAGACAACGTAGGATGATCAAGAATCATATTTCGAACAAGATCCTTATAGAGTGGTTTACCAAGTCCGTCTTACCACCCATTTCCAGGGATGTCTCTATGGTTGGGGCAACCACCAAAGAGCAAGACATTTTCCATGCCCAACATTTAGATTTGATCTATTATCAGTTAGGTACTCTATATGACATCATTCCAAATGCTCCTCGACTGTCAACTAATCCACATAAAGCTAACCTAGGACCCCATGTTGATGGTGTGGTTGGTTCTATTTCACATGCATCTGTTAACCAGTTAATGGATCAGATGGGTCAAATGTCCAAGTCACACCCCCAGTTGTTGGCACTAATGCTCAAACTAGGATGTTTCCTTCTCAAACCTCCTAGGTGAATTTGGTGTAGTACATGCAACCAAATAATCCTCAACAACCTGAAGGTAAGAAAAATAGGAACAAGAAGAATAATTCTAATAATGAGAAGGGGACTACCTCTATCCAAAACACCCAGAAGAGAGGCACTAAAGAAAAGAAGAAGATTTGTTTTCCTTGCACGATTTGTGGGAAAGACCATCCTACTCATCAATGTCATAGGAAGGATGAGGTCCATATATTTTTGGCACAACAACGAGCCCCCCAACAACCTATTGTTCTAACCCATCCTTTCCCCCCTCAACCTCAAAACATGTTTCCCACAAACCATTCCCTTCTTCCTGGGAGCATTGTAGGTACTCCTCACCATGAGGGACTTTTCATGTGTGACCACATGGTCAATTTTCAGACATGAGCTAAAAATTATGACTTTCTCAAGCCTTCGAATGTTGCCCCAGAAACAACATATTCATATCAACCTGGTGACCCTATCCATATAGAAAAGGAATTTCTTGATGCACTACTTCACCCCTTGAAGGGCGTTCTTCAAGGTATGATGCATAATCCCAACACACAAGTTTCCCGCAACTACAATATTATGGAATACTTAGCTCATGCACCTTGTGCCATGTTGGTGCTTTAATTTCTCTAGAGATTCCCCATGCAGTGGAAATACTTTATCTAGACCATAGGCAGGGTATATCCCTCGAAGTTGAGCTTGATCACTTTTGATACCATTCAAGTTACACATAGGCTCTTCCATTAGGTCGCATTTCACCAGTGGGGATTTTTCACCCATTGGTCTATTCTATAAATGGAAGCATCAGTTGAGTCTCCCTTGAAAATGGATCATGTTTGATTCCTCGTCATTCAATTAGGTTGTAGCTGCCTAGGATTCATCCCAGTAATATGAGTCAGAAATACTCCTCCAGCTGGTTACTCTTCCAATCACCATGGAGAGTGCTTTAATGCCTCTTGCGTTGTTACACTATATTCATCCAACTCTTGTGCCTTGCTACCAAGTCACCATTTTTTCATGCTATATTTTCAAGGGAATTTTAAGCCTGAGTCATCCATCCATTGTTTCACTAACTTTCTGAGTTGTCCATCCCTGTGTCAGTTGTACTTAGTGGTATTCTCTCTTCACATCATATCTTAGTGTATCTTTCGTTTCGATTGGTAGGGGATACATCAAGGCCCTCCTTCGATGGATCTCTTCCTTTCAACTTCAATACATTATCTAGGAGAGGGATATAGAAATGAACTAGTATCTTGGAGCTTGCAGTCATCAGTGGCAGGCCTCCTCATGACCAACAATGGGTTTTCATCATTGAATCATAATCGATTGATTCTACAACTGCTATGTTCAACAACACAGGTATTCCAATAGAGGATGAACACCTTCAGTAACCACTCACATAACCATATCAAAGATCAACACACCGATGTTTTCATGTGGTAAAACCCCTATGGGGAAACATCCATGACCCCATCCAATGTGGCCACTTGGAGAAGTTTATTAATGCAAAAGAAAAAGATTACAAAGAGATTTTACAAGAGACTTTCTCACAATCGATCATCGACAAATGACCCTCCATGCTCTTTAAATGGATATCATGGACCAATCAGGTGTTAAGACACGGATCAATGGTCGTTAATATTGAGGAGAGTATGAACCGTGAGATCACTCTATGTCGGGAACATATCGTGACTGTCGTATTTCCTAACTAAAAATGCATACTAATGCACACTAAGAAACACACCTTTACCTAATGACACATTAGGCCAAGTAGATCTTAACTAACTCCTAAGTGTCTAGATATCCTAACATCCCCCCTTAAGAACAACTTGGGATAGGATTGAAGGATTTACAATAGTGACACAATAGGAGAAGGAAGGAGGCATTAGAGCCTATCCCCCCTTAATGACAACTTCATGAACTCCTAACATAGATCAAAGTTTGGAAAACTTTTCTTATGTAAGAGACTTTGTGAAAATGTCTGCAACTTGATCTTTGTAGGGAAAAAGAGCACTTCAATAACTTGATCATGAATGAGCTTTCTGATGAAGTGCATGTGTAGCTCGATTTGTTTTCTATGCTAATGTTGAACTGGGTCTTTGGAAATCTTGATGGAACTCTGATTTTCACACAAAAGGCTGGTCAAATGCTGTTGCTGGAATAAAAAATATGAAAGGATCTGTCGAAGCCACAAGGCTTCCTAAATTGCATTTACCGCTACTCAGTACTCTACTTCTACTGAAGAAAGTGCAATAGCATGTTGTTTCTTATAGGCCCAAGTGACATGTCATGAACCAAGGCTGAAAACATAACCTGCAATAGACTTTCTATCATCAGGGTCATCGGCCCAATCTGAATTAGTGAAACCAACTAGTAAAGGAGTCCCCCCTAAACTGTAATGTATCCTGAATTGAACTGTGCCACAGACATAGCGAAGTATCCTTTTAGTTGCTTTCCAATGGATTTCATGGGGTGTTTGCATATACCGAGCAACAAGACCAACAACAAAGGAAAGATGAAGACAGGTATGAGTCAAGTATAAGAGGCTACCAACTAACTGACGGTACAGGGTGGCATCAACTTCGGGAGAAGTACAGGTGGCAGTAAGCTTGATTCCACACTGGAAGAGAGAAGGGGTTGGTTTACAATCATCCATGTGAAAGTGACAAAGAAGGCCATAAGCATACTTAGACTGGGAAAGAAAAATTGCTTCATTGGTTTGCAAAACTTGGAGGCCAAGGAAATAGTGCAAAAATCCTAAGTCTGTCAGTTCAAATTTCTTCTTAAGGTTGGTTTTCACATGGTTTAAAATTTTTTAGTCACTACCAGTAAGGATAAGGTCATCAACATAAAGGACAAGGATTATGAGATGGCTTCCTACTTTCTTAGTATAGACATTAGGATCAGAATGGCATCTAGAGAATCCAGTGGCAATAAGAAAGTTGTCCATTTTGGCATACCAAGCTCGGGGAGCTTGCTTGAGAGCATAAAGAGATTTATTCAGGCGACAAACAAGGCTAGAGTCATTCTGGACATATCCAGGAGGTTGTTCCATGTAGATTTATTCTTGCAAATATCCATGCAATAAGGTGGATTTAATATCCATCTAATGGACCTCCCATTTATGTGAGGCAACAAGGGTAGGAACAAGGTGGATGGAATTCATTTTGGCTACAAGGGAAAATGTTTCATTATAGGCAATTCCTTCAACTTGGGAAATTCCTTTGGCAACTAACCGAGCCTTGTGTCTTTCAACACTTCCATCTTATGCATACTTAGTTCTGTAGACCCATTTACATCTGCCAAGTTTTCTTCCTTTTGGAAGAGGTACAAGATCCCAAGTATCGTTTTCCATTAAAGAAAGATACTCTTCATTCAATGATGTATCCCAATATGGATGACCTGACGCTTCTGCAAATGTCTCTGGATCATGAGTTTTTGAAACTTGAGCCAAAATAGAAGAGGATCGTTGGAATTGTGAACATGTCTAATGTTGATCTGAAGGATCACCGACAAGATCACCAGTTGCTTCTCATGTTGAATGGACCCATCTAGGAAGCGGTGGAGTTGGTGTTGGTTCAGGTTCAAAGGACTCATTTGGAGGAAGGTGAGCAGGCATAGGTGGATTTCATCCTCACTGTCATCATTTGAAGAAGAAACTAAAACAGAAGAAGGCACAAATGTCAAACATGGCTCGTAGGCCGAAGAAGGAACAACCGTCGAATTAGGATCGCATCCCAAAGAAGGCACAAACGTTGAATTAAGATCGCAGGCCAAGAGATTTTCATCAAATTTAGCATCTCTTCTAACAATAATTATATTACAATGTGGTTGAAGAAGTCTATAACCTTTGACATCTTTAGAATAACCATAAAATATACACTTCTCCCTTTTAGGTTGAAATTCTTTCCTTTTCTCATCAGGAATGTGAGCCCATGTTATACTGCCAAATACATGGAAGTGACTTACATCAGGTTTAATTTTAGTCCTAGATTATTTCGGTGTTATATTTTTAAGAGTCTTTGTGAGAATGTGATTTACTATGTAATTTTCACAGTTGATGGCTTTCGCCCAATACTTTAGACTTAATCCCTTAGATTGGATCATACGATTAGCCATTTCTTTTAATGTGCGGTTCTTTCTCTCAGCAACACCATTTTGTTGTGGTGTATATGGAATATTGTGTTGCATTTGGATGCCCTGTGCAGTGTAGTAACTTGTAAAATTATTGTTCACATATTCACCTCCATTATCTGTTCTTAACCTTTGAATTTGATGTCCAGATTGTTTTTCTACAAGGGCCTTGTAGGCCAAAAACTTGTCAAAAACTTCGCTCTTAAGTTTTAAGAAGTAAACCCAAGTACGTCTGGAAAAGTCATCAATGAAAGTTAAGAAATACTTGCACCCAGAAAAAGAAGGAGAAGAAAGTGGAACACACAAATCACTGTCAAGAAGATGTAAGGGACTCGAGGCGTGCCAAGAGGCATGTTTGTCAAAATTGTCCCGATGATGTTTGTCGAGAACACAACCGACACAATCACCATCTCTGCATGAAACAAGAGGAAGACCAGTCACCATATGTTGATCACATAGTTGTTGCAATGAGTGATAGTTTAGATGACCAAACCACTCATGCCAAAATTTTCTCAATTCATCGCTATGAGCAACGAAAACTGATGAAAAATATGATGACCCAAAGTTGTCAAACTTGTACAACCTGGTATTATCATCAACAATTCCAGTTGCAAGAATATGATTAGGATAGTTTAGATCCTTGATTATAACTTGGTGAGGTGAAAACTCTATGGTTTTACCTTCACCTGAATGAGTGATTTGATATACTAATAGAAGGTTACAAGAAAGACTTGGAACACATAATAGATAATTGAAATGACCATTTTCTACTTGAACTGTTCCAGGTCCTTCAACACTGAGAGATCTATCATCACCAACAAATATTTCCTTGGTGTTACATTCATTTAGAGCAGAAAATATGTCTATATCCTTAGCCATATGATAGGATGTTCCAGAATCAATAAGACACTCATCAGAAGTAGAATTAGAAGTTGTATTGAAGGAGAGACCAGAAGATGAAAGTGCATGTCCATGCGAAGAAGAAGAAGTAGTAGAATCGATACTGATGTTGTGCTTCTTCATCGCTGCTTCTAAAGCTTCCATATTATTGAAACATTTGGACTCATCATGACCATCTTTATCACAAAATTTGTAATGTCTGTCAGTCTTCTTATTTTATATTTTTCTCCTTTGTCTCCATTAGGAGTGGAAGTTGTCTGAGTGGGTTTGGGACCCTTATATTTCTTGTTGTGGTGGCGATGATGTTGCTTCTTGGGATTCCTGGGTTTATATTTTTTATGGACAACTAAGGCTTTGTTGGAGGTACCTGTAGTGTTGATCACTCCAAGTTGGACTAGCTTATCTTGCTCTCTAATCAAAGCATCACAAAAGGTCTCAAGACTAGGTCTTTGATAAGCTGCCCCTAGAGACTCTTGCATGGCATAAAAGGTAGATACAAACATAGAATATGCACTACCTAGCTTAGAAATAATAATATAGATGCAACGATCTTCGTCTATCTTTATCTTACGTTCTTGTTGGCCCTTGACCAAGTTTTGGATATCCTTGGTCAGGTTTGACCTATTTTGGGACTTCGACGGGTTGTCGAAGGTAGAGCACAAGTCGAAGCGGATATCGCGGGATATTGGCCCCTTGTTTAAGGATTTTGGGCTTTGGGCTTATGTAACAGTTATGGGGATGTCAGCCCATGGGTTTACCCATGGTTAGGCCTTTTTGTAATGTATAAATAGATATCTAGGCGATGTAAAGAGGGGCTTGGTACCTTGCTAAGTGCTAAGACAGGATATGCATATGTGTGATGTTGTGCTAAGTGATAGTTGTAAATGCTTTGTGCATACTCTGTGAGGCTTGCAAGGCTAAGTGAAAGTGATTGTAAGAGACTGTACAGAGGATTTGTGATGTAACCTAGCTCAGGGAAGGAGGATCTGGTGAGGCGCGCACATATCTCCTATCTTCTGCGGAGTAGGATTTTGATGCTATGTGCCTGTAAGAATCTTGACCGAAGATAATAAAGATGAGAAGAGTTGGTGGACATAGCCCCAGGCTGGGGGTGAACCACGCATATCTTGTGTTGTGGTTTATTTTTTCATTGTGAATGTTTTATTGTTTATATGATTACTGCTTAGTGTAATGACATATGCTTAGATGAATATGATATCTTAGTGGCTAATGATGTGAATAAGATGCTAGATATTATCTATGTTGATATGTTTAGTGCTTGAATATATTAGATCTGAATGAACACTGCAATGCTCTATAATTAGAGTTTATCTGCGATGTAGACAAAAGTTGAATACTAATGAACTATAACGGCTAAGTGCTCTGTTAAGGTGTTACAATCACAGATCTGTGTCACAGTTAAGGTTGCAGACACTGGAGGCCTGCAACCACCCCTGCCTCTACCTCAGGTGATACTTCATATGCTTCGCAGGTGATGCCGAAAGGGCCGTAGTTAGGACTTTGTTGGTGCCTTGTTGAAGCATTGAACCATGGGTCTTCCCCTGTGTGCCAACAATTCTTCACATAAAATTTTGATTGTTTTAAACTTAGATAGATAGTCTTTAATGCAAGAAAAATCACTTGGACTTAAAGTTAGTACTTTATTTTCTAACTGTTGTGCTCGAATAATATTGTGTTTACCAAACACAAATTCAATCTTTTCCCAAGCTTCTTTGGGTTTATCAATTGATTGAAGGTGGAACCTTAAATCAGGAGAGATGTACATTATGATTAATCCATGTTCTTCATCATTCCTATTATCCCAATTGACTTTCTTATCAGCATCAGTGGGTGATGTTTCATTTCCCAAGGTAATCTGGTACAAGCCTTTACTTCTTAATAAATCCTCCATATGGGATTTCCATTGGAAGTAGTTGGTGCTGGTAAGTAAAAGATTATTTGTAGAAGCCATATTAAATATGTAGATAATATGGATTTAAAAATTTAAAATGATGATCTGAATGGAAATATCTTGAAAAGTTATGCGATTTTTAAAAAAACAACGCTTAAAACGAACTTCGGAAGTGAGAGTTGTGCCCTCTTTAAAAAAAGCATAAACGGTAACCAAAGGACCACGTGGTAGTGTAAGTTGCTTTATGAAGTGACCCACTTTTATAAAGAGAAGTGGGGATCACTTTTACAATGAAGTTACTTCATGAAAAATAAATAACTCTAAAATAAAATATTAAAGCTACTTATAGTGATTCACTTTTATACTTGAAGTG
>ML777564.1:2185157-2217690 GCA_009831015.1 Picea engelmannii | reverse complement strand
ACTTTTATACTTGAAGTGAAATACACTTTACAATTTTAGCATGAACTTTTTCAAAAAAAGTAACAAAAGAGAGACTTGAACTCAAGACCTCTTACTTAATAAGGAAACTTTTAACCAAATGGGCTAGAAAAACATATTGTATTGTTTCGCAAGAGGATTGTTGTTGTTGTTGATGTTGTTGTTGTTGTTGTTGATGCCCTTGGAGAGTGTGCTAAAAAAAAGTTCTTTTCACACAAGAAAAAATTTTCACTTCTCAATGACAATAAGGGTTAGATCTCGGTTAGCTTACCCGAAAGACACACCTTTTCCTATCTGTTTCTGATTTTCTGAGATTGCACAGGGTGCAGGGAAAAGAGCATACGAAGATATAAAAGAGTAGCAACCCGGAAACAAATAATATCAAACCAAAATAAAACCAAAATAATACTTTGCAAAAATTTAAAAAATGTGTATTCAAGCTTTATACCTCCAGATCTGACTGTAATGGTCGTGTCTTGAGCAAACATAAAACTTTTTGAGTGAAACAAAAAGTGTTCCTGAATGAAATGAATGCTCTGAACGCAATGGAATAGTCCTCTCACCCCGTAAATGTATGAAAATGATATAAAAATTAGATGAGGCAACTCGACTTCACGATCTCGATCTACAACAGGAGCGGATCTTCAAACAGGCTCTGATACCATGTTTGACAACACAAGTATTCCAATAGAATATGAACACCTTTAATAACCACTCACATAACCAGATCAAATATCAACACACCGATGTTTTCACGTGGTAAAACCCCTACGGGGAAACATCCACGGCCCCTGCCAACACGACCACTTGGAGCAGTTTATTAATGCAAAAGAAAAAGATTACAGAGAGATTTTACAAGATATTTTCTCACAATCGATCATCGACAAATGACCCTCCATTCTATTTAAATAGAGATCATGGACCAATCAGTTGTTAAGCTATAGATCAGTGGTCGTTAAGATCGAGGAGAGTATGAACCATCAGATCACTCTATGTCAGGAACATATCGTGACCATTGGATTTCCTAACTACAAATGCATACTAATGCATACTAAAGAAACACACTTTTACCTAATGACACATTAGACCAAGTAGATCTTAACTGACTCCTAAGTGTCTAGATATCCTAACATGCTCGACATCATATCCTCTATTCACACTCGCTAGATTGTACTAGGTACCTCAAGGCTCATCTTCATCATCGAAGGATCCCCTTGTGTCTATTAATGGTATTCCCCAATGATCAGTAATTAGACATTTTCTACCATGCTCGACATCCGCTCATATATTTTCATGATGTAGATTTGTACCATTGAAGTTTGGGATGAAGAACTTGGGTTTGGGGCCACATCCTTAATTCACAACATCCCTCCCAAGTTGTGATGGATTATATCCCTCATATATGAATACTTTGAGGTAATTCTCCTTAGTGCTCATTGTCTTCCTAATATCTATATGTTGTTTCATATATCCACATTGTATCTATTGGTGGCTATGATTATGTTCCTGACATAGATACACATTGTATGTTTTATTGGCTATGATTGAGTTCATGACGTAGATCCACACTATATTGAATCGTGGCTATGGTCTCATTGATGACGTGGATCCACTTTGTATTCTTTTATGGCCATGATCTAGCATTTCATTTCATGGATCCACAGTGTATTATTTGGCGACCATGCTCATTATGAGTCTGAGTATGTCTACCTAGGGGATTGTTCTATATATACTCATCCTCGATGTTTGATTGTAGGACTTATTTGGTTTCTGAAACTCCTTTTCTCTCTCCTTGTGTTGCCTCACATGGGATTTATTGTAATGTATTTCAGCCATCCACTCCTTTCTTGACCTCACACATTAGGGGGCATATGTTATAGCCTTAATTTCCACCCTATAGGCTAGAGAAGAATCCATCAGAGGATAGAATCCCAAATAAATATTTTTCCTAAGGATTGAACCATTTTTTATCCCTTATTGGCATCCTCGCGGTTCATCTAGTGGATAAAAAGTGAGGCCCTCGCTAGACACTAGTGGCTCGTCAAGTGAGGCATTGTCAGACTTCTATAATTGAGGAGTTACAAGGTGATAAGAAAAGGATGAGTTAGATATTCATGTCAAATGCCTAGGGACTCGCATCATTCAAGTCTCTAGTGGCATCTAGAAGATCTATAAGCCTCTCTCAAGCCTCCTCCAAGAGATATATAACAAAGGCAAGCCTTGGGCAAGAAAAAAGGAGGAATGGAATCGTAATGTTATGTTGTTAAACTACAGAGGTTTCCATCAACACATAAAATAGTCAGTGAGCCTAGCCTGAATAAGGAGTTACAAGGAGAGGCAAGGAGAAATGAGACTATAGGAGGATGCATCTTCATCAAGTTGAGGTATGAATTGAGATGTATTCTCTATAATTTATTAATAGATCATTTGGTTTTCCCTCATGAATGTTTGTCTTTTATGCATAAATATTCAAATATCTTTTATATTGTTATAGATAATATTATATCCAAGATAGATCTAGGATTATAACACTAGGATTACAAAGTATAATGATATTTTTTTTGTCTTTGGTGTGCAGGAAGCAGGTTGTAGAAGTTGGAGTTGGAACTTTAGGATTGCAACAACCAAGAATACACTAAGAACAACCTTCAAGAAAAGGTATGGCATTATCCCAATTGCTTGTGTGTGATCTTAGTGTTTTTTTCTGGGAGAACCATAGGAAATATATCCCACTCATGTCTAGGGTTTCTAGGCCAGTCCTAGGGATATCTTACTGATTTCTTCAGTGAGATCCTTGTGAGAAAAAAGCCCATAACAACTGAGTTTTTTTGTAGCCAATTTATTTCCCATGTGAGGACTTTTTCCATCATGTTTCAGGGGTTTCCATATTCATGTAAACATGGTCTTGGTTGTGTATTGCAAGTGTTTAAAAGGGCCAATATGTTGTGGCACTTTCCATGGAAGCCTTTGAATAGATTTACAAGATGTTAGAAGAAATTTTGTTGATATCTTTTGGGTTGCATGAGAATTTTCTAATTTGAGTGATGCAAATAGGTCTATCAATATTTCCTCATTTTTTCTCATTTATATTTCCATGCTCGTGATTTTTTTAATGCAAATATGGATTTCATTTTAGACATTATAATTTTCATTATTTGATTGCTTGCAAGTTTTTTAGGGAAGCATTATAGAGAGGCTTGGGTCAATTCACATGCTCATGATTTTTTTAATGAAAATATGGATTTCATTTTAGGTATTATATTTTTTCATTAATTGATTTCTTGAAAGTTTTGTAGGGAGGAATTATAGAGAGGCTTGGGTCCAGGAGGAGGACATCACATACAAGATTTTTCATATTTGTTGTGAGTTTTTGTTAAATTGAATTGTGAAATTTTAATTTGAAAGTTTGTTGATATTTGAAATTCTTAAAAGTAACCTATAATTGTTGTTTTGTTTCCAGTCTAAATGCATAGCAATCCTCAACATTGGCAACCTCAACATTTCTCACAAATAGGAGAAAGAAATATCACTTTTGGATATTCCTCTATTAGTTCTACGGGTAGTGGGAAATAATGACTGCCTCCATTTGTCATTTCCATCATGTATATTTTGTGGTACTATGGGCCTAGTTTTTGTTTTGTACTTTGGGTGTGAGTTACCATTATGTACTTCTAGACATGATGACAAATTTTCTAATTAAATGTACAATTGAAATTTTTAGATGTTTTATGATGTGTGATGACACATTCTATAATTAAATGTACATTTAAAAATTCATATGTGTTATGATGTGTTATATATTAATAAGTTATGATCGTTTAGGTGTTACAATTTGAAAAAACATCATATTATACTTGTAACAAAGAATATCATATTGATGCAAAAAAATACTCTAAAGTACACAATGTTTACATTATAATGAATGTTAATTGCAACACTACTAGTAAATCACCCATGCTAGTTTTGAGAGTTAATAATGACCCTTGAAAAGAAATATCCATTGAGTAATAAGCCAACAACTCAATAAGTGGGCCATTTTAGATCATATTAAAATAATATACATTTCTTCATTAGAATAGTTTATTTAATGTTTAAAATTTCTTGTGATTAAGAGAAATTCACCAATGCTAGTTTTGACAGTTAACAATGACCCTAGCAAAGAAATATTCATTGAGTAACAAGACAATAACTCAATAAGTGGACCATTTTAGATCATATTAAAATGATCTACATTTCTTAAATTAGTTTATTTAATGTTTAAACTTTCAACTTTCTATGTATTTATTTTCCTAGACAAATAGGTATTTATTTTCCTAAGAATACAAATCCTTCATGACATATTTCAACAATGTGTGTTCTCCATTAGAAATAAGCTAGATATCATTTTAAGCATGGACCCTTTTTGTCAAGTTAACCAAATGTTTTAAGATGTTATTTAAGATCATGATTAGAGCACATCATAGTGTCTGTGGTATAGATTATATCAAAATATTATAAATCGGTGGTATAGAATATATAGAAATAATATAAACCTTTTTTATCTAGTAAAATAGGGGCAAAACATTTAAATTATTAATCATGCAAGCTTCTTTGTAACATACTTGCATATTTTGACAAACTCTGCAGTCCAAATATTTAGCTATGGACAAACCAGATTTCAAAACAATTCCCATATAAACAACTAATTAGTTATTATAGAGTAGGGATATTCCTTATCCCCCACAAGTAGTATCCATAATGTGACCCCATCTACAATTCCCTTCAAAGATACTTGCATTTTTCTAGATGTAGTGTCCACTTATTGTGGTTAATATTTGTAGTACCACTCACATGTATAGCATATTTAATGCATCCTCACCTAAAACCATTGTCATTAATTTCATTCTTGGTTTTCCTAACAAATTTGATTACTTGTAATAGCCTTAAGTGGCGATAGCCATAATGGTACTACCAAAGGATTGGCGAAATTGTTTTACGAAGGAATTTCATAAAGTAATATTTTTCCACCTAAGAAAATTCTCATGGACATTTTTATTGATGAGTATGTTAATAAATTCTATGATAAATATAGAAAACACAATATTCTCAAATATGTCACTGGTATAATTTCTCTGAAGGAAATTCTTGAGGCCTATGGCCTATGTGAAGGAGGTGCATAATTACTTCAAATACAACAATAGTTCTAATTTTGACTTCCACTAAGGGGATCATAATAGCTTCAAATCTTACCCCTTTGGTGTTAGCTTTCCATCTTTCCTTTTTACCTTTGAATATTAATATAACAATAGTGCTAATTCTAACTTCCACTATGGGGATCATAATAGATTCAAATCTTACCCATTTGGTGTTAGCTTTCCATCCTTCCTTTTTATCTTTGAATATTATTGATATTTCCTATAATCTAAATCTTTAATACATTCACTGATCATTTAAGAAAGTGCAATAGGCCATCTTCATGGACTCTTATTGTAATTCCAAAAAAATATTGTTTACCGATATAAGATAAAACCTTATTTATAAAAAAACCATCATTAATGTCATTTTTCATATCCAAAATGCTTACCCCACCACTCTTTTTCATCTCAAGTAAACACTCAAGAATTTTGTGACCCTAAGTACTTATCAATATGATGGATCTCCAATGAGCCATGAAATCATCCCATTAAATGCTAATGATTGGTTTTGACTCTTTAGGTCCATTATTAGATCTAGTTTTTACTTTTACAAATGCCCTTTGCACTCCTATGTATTGATACTTTTGTACTTATCAGTCCCATTAACTTATTTGTGTTCATTTTTCGGACACTAATAAAATTATCTTATCATCTTCTTAGTGGTTAGATCCGAATGCTAAATTGAAAGAATATGAACCCTGCTTGTGTTTATGATTGGAAAAATGTCAATCCAAGAGAATTAGAACATGAAAAATATGCCTCTCCTATTACTCAAATGAGTAAGCAAACTAAGGTTCCCAACAAGCAATAATTTTTCAATTGGACCCAAGAGATCTGCCATTTTGTTTTAGAAAATGTCAAGGTGATGTTTACCAAGTGTTTCTTGCCTAATGATACACTACTAAAATGTTTCTTATTCATCAAGGTGGGGCCCACCTTTCCATTGAAAATAGGGGAAAATGAACCACAAACAAAAAAGGGAAAAAACAAAGAAGAATACAAAAGTTTTAGAACACAAATTCCAAATTTTCTAAATTTTACAAGTGTCTTTTAAAGGATACTAAGTCCTATATCTTAATATGGATACCAATTAAATTGGCATGTGAGAAATATAAGAGAGCATAGAGATATATCAATTCAAGAAATCATAATAGTTTGGCGTCCATGAAGGCAGAAGATCTAGTCTACTTACATTGAAATTTTTGCCTTATCTCTCAGAATAAAGATAGATACACAAACATGTTTCCAAAGGAATATAATGTGTGTTCTAAGGTTGGAATATGCATAGAATTCTATTGAGTTGTTCAATTGTGTCAATGTCCTCCACAACGTGTTAGCATGACTAATATTCATCATGTACAATTGGGTATCAACACTATACTACTTGATGTAACTTTTATCGCTTATTTGTCAACACATGATACCACTTTAAACTATGCAGGAGATCGATCAATACAAGATGTGTATCAATTTTCTCTCCAAATTATACAAGATGTTGTTCACTCCAATGTGTTATCCTATAGTGTCCTGGGTGTTCTTGAATTGTTTTTAGTTTAAAATCAATTATGATGGCAATTGGAAAGATTGAAATATATGGTTATGATTAAAAGCATAACCCAAACTTATAAATTTATAGTTCCCAATAACTATATATATAATCTAATACAAGGATAAAGTGCATGGATTCAATAGAAGCATACTCTATATTGACCCTAAAAACTACATATAATTTGATTGTGATTGCTAACTTGGTTGTATTGATCTTATATTTATAAACCTTGTTGTACAATCCATAATTGGACATCTTCATGCCTTGATTTCTTCACTTTTTCAAAAAGTATCACAAATAGTTTGAGTAGTAGGGGCATATAAATATGCTATTTATTCTACTACAATAGAATCGGTCCTATAAACACTATAAACAACTAAAACAATTCACTAGATCCCAATTCCAATACAAATGACATGGTACAATAATGATTTCTTGCAAGTTCTACAATTAATACAAAAATATAAAATGACATAAAGATCTAGGCAACAAGACATCATGAAATAATCTCAAACCAATCGTGGCTCACTTAACATGTAAAAATGAACATGAAAATGTAGTAAAATAATTTATAATGAACATATGCATTACACAATTTCATATATTGAAAATGTTATAGTTTACGACATAATTGCAACTTCCACCAACTATTGTACAAGACAAGGTTGTAGTTTCATCACCTAGTGCACTATATAGTTATTCGAGGCATGATTGGAAAATCCAGATCATGTTATCGCATCCCTTAAGTAGTGGTCCAGAGGACATGTGAGGACCCAAAAAATGTATAATTGACAACCAATTGAGATATAGTTTTATTTGCATAATTGTCTAAAGTAGTACAACTGTAATATCCCCAAATAGGATAGGCTGGAATATTAATGTTTGTTGTGCAATTTATGGTTGTGTACTTCTATAAACAGTTTTCATTTTTTTATTATTTATGCTATAATATTGATTGACAACTTTTTACAAACAATTTTCATGTATTACAGTAGTAGGAATTTTGTAAAACATCTTGCATGCATCCCAAATACACATAGAAATAGGAAATCTCCATGTAATTTTATTTATGAATGGATCCAATAAAAACAACAATACAAATATCCTATCGATTGCTAGGGCAGCTACAATACTTTTAACACACAATAAACAAACTTAAATCTTGAAAGTGATTCCATGGTCCTACTAGTAAATGAATCTTCTATATAAAACCTTCTCAAAGAATAATTGTCCCCTCTAAGATACCTCACAATCCCTCTTATCCAAGCATCCCACTAAACCTACATAAAATCCTCCATGGCCCTGGAAATTCCTCTAAAGACCCTCCCATCCACTTGACATGTCAAAAGAAGGGAGGTTGCTCCATTAAGAGACCCCCATGACCTCCTTTAGTACCCACGAACCTTCAGAAAACCCACGATCTATTTTAGAAACCCACACAACTTTATTAAGTGAAAATCGTGGTCTCTCCCAAGCCCAACAAATCTGCAAAAAGGGTGTTTTCCTCCTCTAGGAAACCCCACAGATCTCCTATGCAAATTTCTACACTTCTCCATTGAAGAAAAACACATGACGAAGCTCTAATTGGAAACATCAGATGAGTTCCCCTCTATGTCTAGCTAGGGTGGATATTGCACCACCGAAACTAAACCCAAAATGGAATGGTTTTTCCAAAACCCTAACAAAAAACTTGGCTCCAAGAGCACTACAAAGAGATCAATCAAATCATAATAAGCAACGTGAGGTGCTACATTTCCTTTATAATTCTCCAAATCCCTTCTAGATCTTTCATCCTTTTACCAAATCCACATGACCTTTATTTCCCCTCTTAATTTTAATTTAAATATTATAATCACTTTATAGCACCTTTTTAATGTCAGAAAGTTATTACTTCACTTGTAAGTCATTCCCTGATGTCAGACGTTCCTTTTTCATCATCCCAACCTTTATATATTTTCATCCTGATTCTAATGAGTTATTATATGAAGATGTTCCCTCCAACAATATGACCCAAATAACACCTTTAGTGAGTTTAATTAATTTAAACTCAATAATACCCTTAATTTATGGGAATCGTCGGAATGCCACAGAACGAAGAATGAATTGTGTGGAAGTAATATTGTTGACAAAATAAGGTGAATGGACTAGGTTGGGCCTCATATACCTCCTCCAATTTTCCCGGGCCCATTGTTAACCTCCATTTACTCCTATGACCAGGATGACATAAACCCATAAGGTTGCCTCCAACTGTAAAGAAGGGGAATCCAAAAATGGGGACATTACAACAACAATTCATCAAAAAATCACCTTATTCTAATGGACCACAAAAGTAAACCAAAAAAGATGAAATTATACATATCCATATATATGTACTTGATTCAAATTTTGTTTTTTCTTTCCAATGTTGTTTAATGACATCGTAATGGTATGACATCTTCAATTATTTGTTCATGATCCGCTTTTGTCATTTTCCATTTTCTATCTTTCGATTTTTTCTTTTATTGAACCTCCATTAACTTTATTCGCACTTCACATACCAAATGAATATATTGATATATTATGACATCTAACTCATAGTCTTGAAAGTGAACATGACTTTCATTTTGATGGGTTTCTTGAAAACAATAGTCTTTAATTATGATGAATCCTCATTCATATATAAAATCGTTATCATTATAATCCTCCAATAACTTATTCTTTTTTTCTGTGCACCGCATCAAATAATATTTAACATTTTCATCATTGTCTATAGGTGAAACCACAACAAATACATCTCCTGCAAATAAAGGCATGTGCCAACAAGCAAATTGTTAGATCAACATGCACAATCCTAAGTTATATATTATAATATATTTTACATAGTGTATCTACATGGTTTTAACATAAAAAGTATTTTTGAGTTCAATTGTAACATTTTGCCTTCTCTAACATGATCATAAAGTCTATCACCATCAATTGACATTGTAGTGTCATTTAATTCCATCTCCTCTAAGCTTGCAAGTGGCATTTTCCCCTTTGTATTAATTTATGTATGTTTCCAAGCTTTAACATATTTGCTAGTTTCGTTTTCACAAGTGTCATTTGATTGTGTGTCCTCTATGAAAATTGAACAAAAGAAAGATTCATTCATTATATCAAATGCAAAAACATTTTGGTAGGATTTTTTTTTAATTGAATGCAATTTTTAAGTCCCATGTATTGTACCCGCTTCATATGGGATCGATCTATCTACATCTTGGATTCCAATATGCCAAAAAAACCTGCACGGTTCATGAATAATTTATTTAAGTAAATGAAATGTCAATATATATGTTAAAGAAAAATTATTGATATTCAAATTGATTGAATCATATTTTCATGTGTGAATAAAACTTGCATGTGTACACAACATATATACACACACCTACCCACATCCCTTGACAAATTATGTTTGTGGATTAGAGTTGCTTGGAACCATTGAACAACTTGATCAGTGGATATGAATCAATTGATAGAAGGGTTCATATGATACCTTCGAAGTGCTAATTTTACACAGCCCCTGCACCATCATGCTCTCATTTCCCATGACCAGTCTCAAAGATCCAACAATGTCTAATGTTTGATTTCTTATGAAGAAAACAAAACCAATAGAATGATCGTGAATATTTGAATTGAACTACACATCCATCTGGCCATATCCAATGTTGATCGTATTCAATCCCACGAGATTTCAAGGAATCATAAATTTTACCAAAACAATGTTATACATAATGAGTATCATGTGTACGATCATCGCTTATATAAAAATGATATTCTTTAATGGCATGTCAATTGTCATTGGTGCTTTCTATTTTATCAACACTATGTTAATCATTTCGATATAGAACATGGACAAGTGTAACGTCCACAGCCACCAACATGTCGGGCAACGTCACTTACGGTCATCGCTCTATGCTTTGATACCAACTTGTAACATCCCTAGTCACCAACCGGTCAGACAACGTCACTTTCGGTCGTTTCTCTATGCTCTGATACCAAATTGTAACATACCTAGCCTAGTAACCTGCTAGGCTATGCCACACAGAGATTTTTGCGAAAACATCATACACATCCAGGCCACCTAGGCCATGACATGCTATCTCTTAAAAATAACAATTATCATCTAACTATAATTAAATCCATAGACAAAGAACATATTATGCTAATACATAGACTGATGTAGAAATAACAGTAAAATCATACATGCAATAATTCAGACAAAACCATAGATGTAACACCATATATAAATACATAGCATGTGAATGAACAGGGACTGAATACTTATATTTTAATTGAGATCCACCAACTGTGTGCAGATCTTCCATGAACCTCCCAGCCTTACACCACATTGTTCATCATGATCAGCAGTGAGTCACCCTTGAGCTGGGAATAAGCTCCACCCAGGGCAAGGGAATCCTAGATTAGGCTGGGGTTACATGAAACTGCACAGTGCAACTAGAAGGATTCTCTCCATAAGCCTTCTTATTCCCACTACTCATGGACTCTCATTCCCCACATGCCTATTCCACCCTGGGAATATGCACCTTCACTGTTCCACAATCCATTGGTTGATCTACTTCCCCTTTCAGGGTCCCGGAAACTGGACGGATCAGGAATTCTCATAGCTCTGTAGCTGGTGATGGACTCTCTCTAGAAGAAAATCACTTCCCAACAAACTCTCTCACCTAGAGAGAGTTGCTCATAGGCTTGACAACCTGCCTCTTCAACCATGGGCCTAACAACCCACTTCTTCAACCAGTTCCACTCAGTTTCCAGCAAGGTGAGGACAACAACAAATCTCAATATAAATTAGGGAATGGCAGCAACCACAGTTCGATAAGGTACAACATGATTTTGGCAAGTACAGATATGTTGGATTCACCGAAAAACACAAATCAACTTCCCGGTTTACTAGTTTCAAAGATGCATGAAAGATGCATAGGTCCATGACTGAGGGCAAACGATTTAGGACAAGGATGCGAGAGTGTGAGCCCCACCTCCCACCCCCCCAATGAGATGACTTTCCATCTTAAACTCCATGTGCCTGATCCGACACATGTCACCGATAAAGCACGCTCCTATCAATTTGGAAGTAATTCTCTCTTCCCAAAGGAACTTAGTATATAAACATATCCTTTCTAATCAACTTGTGGAATAATAATAAATTATTTTTCTCTTGGACTTAATCCCTTAGGATTAGCCCCTCTTTCCAACCTCTCAGCCCCCTCTCCCTTACCCATCCTAGTGGAGCTTCGTCCCCCATCACTCTTTCTTCATGGTCGGTCTACACACAACGATGTTTTTATATTAATAATATGAATATTTGCATGTACAAAACAAGCTCCTGGTCTTTAACACCTAGGCTCTCTAGCCTACTAACACATAATCCTACCGGCTTATAATTGCTCGGCTCACCTACCTACAAAACATGTTTACAATTCATAATAAAATTGGGGCTCATCCTAGGGATATTACAATCCCCTCCCTTTATTTTTGCATTGTCCTCAGTGCAATTTATTTACACAATATCAACAAGATTTTCAAAATCTTCAAAAATATGCGAGTATTATGCCCACATTGCATCCTCATTCTCCCATGTCACATCCTCAGGACCGTACCAGGTCCACTGGACCTTTACAAGCCCTATGGCTCAATTTCGTAGTTTCTTTCTCTTCCTGTCCAATATGTGCACTCGATGCACTTACAAGGCGCCTTCTTGCTCCACATGAATCACATTCCAATCAATGACATGATTAGGATCATGTATATATTTCTTAAGCAATGAAACATGAAATACATTATGAACGGTCATGGATGCAGGCAATGCAAGAATATATGCAACTAGTCCAATCCTTTCTAGGATTTCAAATGGCCCACAATATATAGTTTCCAACTTGGAATAGTTTCCCAGCTTCAGGGAACTTCTGTTGGTTTTCACTTTCAAGAAAACATGATCACCCACTTTAAACTCCCTGTGGGTCATGTTCTTATCAGCATAAATTTTCTTCCTATCTTGGGCAGCCTTCAAATTCTGCTTAATCTTCAACATTTTCTCTTCCATTTCCTTGAGAAAATCTAGCCCAACCATTTCCCTATCAGTTGGGTTATCCCATCTTACTGGGGTGTTGCACTTTCTTCCATAAAGTGCTTCAAATGGGCTCATCTTCAGTGATGCTTGATACCCATTGTTGTAGGCAAATTCTACCAAGTGTAGGTAGTCTTCCCATTTAGATAATTTGTCCATCACATACATACTTAGCATATCTTCTATCACTTGGTTCACCCTCTCTATCTTCCCATCAGACTCAAGATGATAAGCAGTGTTGAAGTTCAGATTTTTTCCAAACCCTTTGAATAACCCCTTCCATAACTTTGAGGTAAATTTTGGGTCTCTATCAGACACAATTATTTTGGGAATATCGTCCAATCATGCTACTTCCCTCATATAGATATCGACAACATTAGTTTCCTTGTGAGTAGTCTTCAATGGAATAAAATGGGCATATTCCGTAAGCTTATCCACCACCGCCATGATGGAATCATGTTGCTTATTTTTTCTGGGTAATCGTGTGATGAAATCCATTGTCACCACTTCCCACTTCCACTCAAGAATGGGTAAAGGCTGTAGCAACCCTGTTGGATGCCTATGTTCATCTTTGACCATCTGGCACTCCATACATCTGGCGATGTATTCTGCAATTTCCTTCTTCATACCTAGCCAAAAGTAAGGCACATTATGCACATAAGGCACATTATGCATTTCTTTCAAGATCATAAATATCAGTTCCTAGGAATTAGGTACATAAATTTTGTTTTTGTATAGGAGTGTTCCATCAGATTCCAATTTATAATATTCCACTTTTTGTAGCATCTTACCTTGTTGTAGCTTTGTCACCAATTCCATGTACTACAAATCTGCATTTGCAGCTTCCAAAATTATGCCTTTAATATCATTTTGATACATGCTAATGGTCGTAGCATGTAGTTCATGCACTCTTATGTTGAGTGTGTCAACCACTTTGTTCTCCTTTCCTTTGATATGTTTGATATCAAAGTCGTACTCACAAAGGAATTCCAACGATCTACTTTGCCTAGCATTCAAGGTTGGTTGATCAAAAAAATACTTCAAACCATTATGGTTTGTCCTCAGTTCAAACCTCTTTCCCATGAGGTAATGTCTCCATTTCCCCAGAGCGTGCACTATGGCTGCCAACTCCAAATCATGAGTTGCATAGTTATTTTCATGATCCTTCAGCTTCCTGGACTCATAACATATTACAAACCCATTCTAGCTGAGGACTCCTCCCACTCCTTCTTTCCATGCTTCTGTACACACTACAAAATCTTCATTCAGATCTACAATCCTCAGGATTGGAGCACTAGTTAACAACTACTTCAATTGTTGGAAGCTTCTCTCACATTATTTTTTCCATTGAAATTTCTTCCCCTTCCTTTGCAAGTAAGTGATGGGGTGAGCTGTCCTTGAGAACCCTTCAATGAGCCTTCTGTAGTAGATATATAGCGTCATAAAGGCTTTGAATTATGTCACATTCTTTGGCACTGACCATTCTTTGATGGCTTCTATCTTTTCAGGATCCATGGATATCCCATCCTTTGAAATGATATGTCCCAAATAATGGATCTACTTTTGATAGAATGAGAACTTTCTCAATTTGGCATACAGTTGGTGCTCTCTTAACACTTGCAACACCATCCTCGGATGATGTTCATTTTCTTCCTCTGACTTGGAATACACCAAGATGTCATCCAAAAATACTATGATGAACTTGTGTAGGTATTCTCTGAACACACCATTCATTAAGCACATGAAAACAACGGGTGCATTTGATAACCCAAATGGCACCACTGTGAATTCATACTGACCATACCTTGTTTTGAAGGTTGTCTTGCTGATGTTTTCATCCTTTATACTTACCTAGTGGTACCCTAACCTGAGATCTATTTTTGAAAATATCTTGGCATCCTTCAATTGATCAAAGAGATCATCGATCCTTGGCAAAGGATACTTTTTCTTAATAGTCACTTCGTTCAACTGTCTGAAATCAATGCAAAATATCAATGTCCCATATTTATTTTTCACGAACAAGATCGGGGCACCCCAAGGTGACACACTTGGGTGTATATACCCCTTCTTCAGAAGTTCTTCAAGTTTCAATTATAGTTCTTTCATCTCTAGTGTACTCATTATGTAAGGATTTTTTTACACTGGAGCTGCTCCAGGCATCAGGTTTATAGAGAAATCAATATCTCTCTTTGGGGGTAGTCCTGGTACCTCCTTGAATACATCTTCAAAATCTTCCAGGACTGCATGGTCTTCAATATTTGACACCTTATCCTTAGGTGCTTCCTCCATATGGGCTGCAAATATTTGACATCCCTTCCTGTAGCTCTTTTTCAGCTGCATTGTTGAGATTTCTCTTATAGTCACTGCCCTTGGGATTCCTTTTACTTTCTTTGGGTTTCCTTCCTCATCCAGGAAAGTGAAATCCTTGTTAAAACAGTCTAATATGGCATGGTGTTGGTCCAACTAATCCATCCCAATTAGACATTCATAGGAACCTAAAGGTAAGATGTTCAATTCATCCCCTGTGCTCAGTCTGTTCATGTCCATTGGATAGGACTTAACCAGCTCAGTAAATTTTCTTTTGGCTCTTTTATCCAGCTACACTAACCAATATTTTACAATCTTGTTTCTTGGAAAATGCAAACTCCCCACCATCTTGGAATCTATATAACTATGACTAGCTCCTGAATCAATTAAAATAGTAAAGGCGTGGTTATTGATCATACCTTCAACTTCAATCATGCATGATTGAAACTCAGATTGCTTGTTGTTCAGGGCTGCACATATCCTTGGTATTTTACTGCCCATGTCCTCCATTGTTTATGCTTGTTGAACATTGTGGACAGCTCTCATTTTGCTATTTTTGTGGGGAAAATCTCTATACTTGTGGTCTCCCTGACAACCCCAACATTGAATGGGAATTTGTCTTGGCCTTTGTCCCCCTACCTCAACCATTCTCTTATCTCTAAAAGATTATTGTCCTTGAGGATTGTTTATGAAAAAGGATGGCTTAGATCACTTCTTCCTCTGATCCATCTTGAATTTCTTCTTGTCTTTCCAAGCTTTTTAGAAAGTGGGATTTTCTCTGTGTTTCTCATATAAGAATTTTTCTCTCCTTATAGTTTCTTCCATAGTTTTAGGATCATCATACTGGATATTCTCACTAATGGAATGTGGAAATCCACTCATACCTTTGAATTTTGAAAATCTCATCTTTGATGAAATGGAAATACTTCAGCAATTCCAAAAACCTAAGCTCATATTCATCAATGGTCAAGCTGGGTAACATCTGGTCAAGCTCATATTCCTGCAATTCTTCTAACACTGACACGTAACCCCCTAGTAAAACCATGGTTTGGATTGTGGGACCGCCTTGGGGAATTAATTCCTGTGCAACTTGGGTCCTCGCAATGCCTCTTGTTCATCGATATTTATGTATTGTGATCAACGCCAGTGTGGGCCCACTGACCTTCAACTATGTTATGCAACCTCAGGGCCCACATAAAACAATTATCAACATTTTGGGTGGGGGCACGTGGAAGGTATAGGAGAGGTCCATGTCACTTCCTGGTGATGTCATCATGACTCACTACTTTGGCTCTTCATGGATTCAAAACTTCAGGCTCTGGGAGTGCTCTCCTCAACACACATTAATTCTCCTGAACGCTAAAATCCCGAACAACCAATCTGTTGACACACATCTCTCTTGACGGACGGTCCGAATTAATTCTGGAATTCGAAGCTTTGGGAGCTCTCTGCCCTTCATACCACGTCGTAAATTCCAACCTTGGATTGATCCAACGGTTATGTTCCACCTTCAGCCCAATCCAATGGTCAAGTTCTTCTCCCAGATCTATGGTGTAGATCCACTTCGGAGACTTCGAGGCTTCGACCTCTTACCCTCTATAACACATACTTCGCTGAAATCCTGAATTCTTAAGGACTTGTAGATTAACCCTCCTGCACTTTTCTCCAGATCTGGCGATCGAGAATTTTCCTCCTCCCCCTAAACAGATTCCAATGACCCATAATACTCTGCGGCCCATTACCATGTATGTCATGGTTTTATAATACCTCTACACCTCCTAAGCTTCGTAACACGGCCAAGGTAACCTCTTGGCACTCAGGAATGTTCTGAGGTTCGAAATTGGTTCCTCTTGAGACAATTTCCACCTAAAACCTTGGTTCTAATGACCACTTATTTGTCCCATCCAGGGTTAGTGCTTGAACCTTAGCTCTGATACCAACTTGTAATGTCCCCAACCACCAACAGGTCAAGCAACGTCACTTCCGATCATCTCTTTATGATCTGATACCAACTTGTAAAGTCCACATCCACCAATAGGTCGGGTAATGTCACTTACAATCGTCACTCTATGTTTTGATACCAAATTGTAACATACCCAGCCTAGTAACCTATTGGGATATGCCACACATAGATTCTTGTGGAAACATCATACACATACAGGCCACCTAGGCAAGGACATGGTATATTGTAAAAATAAAAATTAACATCTAACTATAATTAAAACCATAGACAAACAACATATTCATCTAATACACCAACTGATGCAGAAATAACAGTAAAAGAATACATGCAGTAATTCAGACAAAACCATAGATGTAACATCATATATAAATACATAGCATGTGAATGAACAAGGACTAAATACTTATATTTTAATTGAGATCCACCAACTATGTGCATACCTTCCACAAACCTCTCAGCCTTAGACTACGTTGCTCATCACGCTCAGCAGTGGGTCACCCTCAAGTTGGGACTAAGCTCCACCCAAGGAAAGGGAATCCTATATTAGGTTGAGGTTACAGGAAACTGCACAGTGCAACTGGAAGGATTCTCTCGAGGAACCTTCTTACACCCACTACTCATAGACTTTCATTCCCCACATTTTTGTTCCGCCCTAGGAATATGCACCTTCATTGTTCCACAGTCCATTGGTTGTTCTAATTCCCCTCTCAGGGTCTCGGCAACAAGACGGATCAGGAATTCTCAGAGCTCTGTAGCTGGTGCTGGACTCTCTCTAGGAGAAAATCACTTCCCAACAAACTCTCTCACCTGGAGAGAGTTGCTCATAGGCCTGACAACCTGCCTCTTCAACCATGGGCCTGAAAACCCTCTTCTTCAACCACTTCCACTCAGTTTTCAGCAAGGTGAGGACAATAAAAAATCTCAATATAACTCAGGGAATGGTAGAAACCACAGTTCGGTAAGGCACAAAACGGTTTTTGCAAGTACATATATGCTTGTATCACTGGAAAAAATAGATCATATTCCCAGGTTACTAGTTTCAGAGATGCGTGAAAGATGTAGAGGTCCACAACCAAGGCCAAACTAGTTAGGCCAGGGATGTGAGAGCGAGAGCGCCCCCCCGCCAACGAGCTGACTTTCCAGCTTAAACTACATGTGCCTGAGTTGACACATGTCACCCATGAATCACTCTCCTTTCCATTTGGAAGTCAGTCTCTCTTCCCAAAGGAACTTAGGATATAAACATATATTTTTAATCATCTTTTAGAATAATAATAAATTATTATTCTCTTGGACTTAAGCCCTCAGGCTCTCCGGCCTACTAACACATAAGCCTACCAGCTTGTAATTGCTCGACTCACCAGTCTACAAAACATGTTTACAATTCATAATACAACTTGGGCTCGTCCTATGGATATTACAATAAGTATAGAGAATTTATCGGAATGATAATATTCACTATGTTTTTATTTTTGTGCAACAAATGTGTAATTATATGCAAAATTGACTACTGAAAAAATCATTCCATGTGGAAAAAAATCATGAGATTGTTTGAATTGTAGGTCTTTCCATCGAGCTCCATGAAAATTCTTGGTTTATTTATAAATTTCATTTTCAAACTTCTTCAAAAAATATATCACATAAATTTTATCCTCTTACAAATCAATCCTTTTGGAAATAACATTTGAAGAAATTGTAGCAGTAACATTGATATATTCATATCTCTTCCAATTGAATGTTATATTGGATAAGGATTGATAATTCATAGCAATACAATACTTGGAGTGAAATAAAGCTAGATTTCCACAGTGATTACATTTATTTCCACCAACACATTCCTTTTGGTAAAATAATCCATCACCTTGTCTTTCACATAGAATTTGGGATATAATGGCACGGATTGTGGAAGGAGGAGGTGAATTTCCCAAAATGTTTTACCAATATCAAGAAAAGTGTCACAATACAACTCAAATTCCACATGATAATGACAACAACAAGTATCATGAACAATGATGGGTTTAACATACCATGGGTTTTTTTGCACAAATGTATTGATGGACATATTAGGTTGAATGTGTTACTCTTTGAACTTATTGAACAATTATTTTTTTCTCATTTCCAATATATGTTTTGCATGGTGTTCATATACATTTCATGCTATTTTTTGTCACAGTGCATCCCTTACATTTGGTGAAACACAGGAAGTTTCCAACCAATATTAGTGGGCCATAGATTTGACATTTTTTGCATATCCTTGTAGGGTTGTCTACAAATAATTGTCCAACAAGCAAGTTCATCATTTGCATCTATTTGCAGTGAGAATTTTCTATGTGTATATAGTGTTTTTCTTGAGGTTTCCATCACTTTATCCATCTATTGTGTCAAACTGTCTTTATATTGCTAGATGAAACAACTGTTGTTTGTATTATTCTATGTGCAACACTGACATCTTTTTTTTATATTTTCCTATAGATTTTAATGCATCTATTATATTTTCAGAGACATTTTGTTTCACCTTTCTATCTTTTGTCAATTTTTGAATAACCAATAATGATGTAGCCTCTTTTAACTTTTTCGACCTTATCAGATCTCTTAAAATTTTAGCTTGTGTTGCGACTGATTTATTTTTGAAATATTTATCATAAATCGTTTCAGCACGATATCAATTACATGTTCATGTTTTTTGTCCCCAAATTTGTTAGTATCAACATTTTCTAACATTTCATCATCAATGTTGATATCACCTGCATAAATTTTCAATTTAATTTATAAACATAAATTTAATCTATTAAATTTAATTTTTAAACACTTAAAATTAACATAGATTCGATTTTCTAAGTTGTAAACATAAAAATTTCAAATACATGTTCTATAAAAAATATCATTAAATTAGACATTAAAACATTAAATGAGCAATCATAAATTAATTGAAATTTACAAGTGTGAACATCTCGTATTATATATAATATATGCATGTACATACCTATAAGTGGTTAGACTTCTGCTTCTTTTTCGGGTTCAACGACTTCATCGGTGTTATGAGGAAAATCTACTTCTGTTTTTGGAAAAATATTTTCTAAATTACAATCAATTATATTAGACAATATTATTTGGAATTCTAAACATTATCTATAATATGTTTGGATACCTGGTTCAATTTCTTCTTGTTGAACATCAAGATGCAAATCTATATTTACATTATCATCACTTGTTCCTTTAATATGTTCATGCTCTTGTTTCTTTCTTCTATAGTACTCGTTCTATTGTTTTCTATGGCAAGTATCATCCCGAGTGTGATAATATTTTCTTTTGCACTCCCTTTTGTTGCCCATGATTATTAAATCTGTAAAGGTTTTTAAAAAAACCAATGTTTTATACCAAGAAATATAATTTCAAACATTGCTCAATAAAAAAACTTGGAAAAAATTGTTCAATAAACCAAGTTGCTTTAAAAGAAATTTTGGATAAAAAGTTGATTTTGAACAAAAGTTAAAAAAAAAACTTTGATCTTGAAAAACTTTGCTTCAGAAAGCCTTCCTTATGACAAAAATTGTTCAAAAACAATAATGAATTTGAAAGGAATTGTTTAAGAAAACTTAGCTTAAAAATATATCTTTGTTATAAGAAGAAATTTCTTATGAAAACTTCCACTTTCAAAAAAATTGTTGAAGAAAATATTCAATTTAGAAAATGTTTCCCCAATAAGTGAAAAATAGTGAAAATGTTGCCCCAAAAAAGAAAAAATAGCGAAAATGTTTCCCCCAAAAAGAAAAAATAGTGAAAATGCAAAGTGAGTTTGTTGCAAGAATTTATGTATTTCTACACCAAATCCTTGTGTCCCCCTATTTTTTTTCCAAATGACTAATGTTTGATTTTCAACTTTTCGATCAAAAAGATGTTTTCGATAGAAAGTTAGTTTTTTCATTAAAACTAACTTTCAACCAAACTATTAGTTCAGTCCAAAAGCTACAACTATGACACTTTTCAGAAGACTATGACTTCTTTTTATCTTAGTCCAACTTTGGAAGGAGTAGAATCCTTAAAATATTGTGAGTCTAGTTTCAAAACTAATACCAACATTTTTACAATTGAATCTACTTTAATTTGATACAATTTGTATTCAATTTAATTTATTTTTAGTAATTTTAATTCATTTTATAAAAAAATGCCTGCATATTATTTTTAGATGACATAATGATTCAGTAAAATGAAAAATCAATATATGCAATAATACACAATGAAAAATTCTAGAAATTTTATATTACGGAACCTTTCACATTCCTCTTCAAAAGGGAATTTTTATATTTTACTTTTAAATGAAAATTAAGGCAAATACGTGGTATCGTACTAAACGTGTTTAAAATCTGCAACTTTTTTAGATTGGTCAAATTCAAAAACATTTAGTAATTATAATATCCATCTATTAAATTCAAAACCATAGTCATACTTTAATAGAGTATGTTTGAATTTTTGCAACATGTTTCATTTTTCATAAACAAAAGTTTAATAATGGGTACATTCACGTCGAAAAGCACAACTCATCATCAGTCCATTCATTTTTAAGTAACATACTGTCAAACAGTCCCTAAAATGACATATCTAATTTCAAAAAATAATCAATAGAAAGATAACAAAATTCATGACAAGTTTTTTTTTTTTTTTAGTTAATTTGTGCGGGACCTGTTGGTTACACGATTAACCTGTGGCTTGAGAAACCGTGACTCAGGGGCATCTAAGCCGTCAAAATCACTCGGGGATCGCACCCGGCCTGAGCCACACCAACCCTTAACATGGTTGGATTTTTGTCCCCGCAGGTTTCGAACCGATGACTTTAACAACACGGAGTGGCTTAACAACACACTCCGTCACCGACTGTCCTACACCTCGGGGACTAAAAAATTAAAGGACATGGGGGTGGGCTTTGATCCACTTATGTGTGCATGGGTCACGATACCATTTAATATGGTATCTCTGGGTGCAACCACACGTTCGACCACTACCTCAAGGTGTCCCCATGGCTCCAGGTAAATCCCTCACAAGAATTGAACCTTGCCCAACGGTGAAAAACTCCTCGCTTTCCACCATTGGATCCAACCCCTTTGGGCTAAAATTAATGTTTTAATTTGAAGGACATGGGGGTGGGCTTTGATCCACTTATGTGTGCACGGGTCACGATACCATTTAATATGGTATCTCTGGGTGCAACCACACGTTCGACCACTACCTCAAGGTGTCCCCATGGCTCCAGGCAAATCCCTCACGAGAATTGAACCTTGCCCAACAATGAAAAACTCCTCACTTTCCACCATTGGATCCAACCCCTTTGGGCTAAATTTGAAGGACATGGGGGTGGGCTTTGATCCACTTATGTGTGCACGGGTCACGATACTATTTAATATGGTATATCTGGGTGCAACCACACGTTCGACCACTACCTCAAGGTGTCCCTATGGCTCCAGGTAAATCCCTCACGAGAATTGAACCTTGCCCAATGGTGAAAAACTCCTCGCTTTCCATCATTGGATCCAACCCCTTTGGGCTTTAAATTTGAAGGACATGGGGGTGGAATTTGATCCACTTATGTGTGCACGGGTCACGATACCATTTAATATGGTATCTCTGGGTGCAACCACACGTTCGACCACTACCTCAAGGTGTCCCCATGGCTCCAGGTAAAGCCTTCATGAGAATTGAACCTTTCCCAACGGTGAAAAACTCCTCGCTTTCCACCATTGGATCCAACCACTTTGGGCAACAAGTTTTGTTTTTACTATAAAGTTAAATTATAAATAAAAAATAATAATGTTTTTTACCAAAAGTTGAAAAAATTGTGAAAATATATTTTATTTTCTCAAAAAACAAGGACAAATATTTTACTGAGAAAAAAGTTATTAATGAGAATATAGTTTACCGAGAACTGTGGACAATATATTTTGATAGTTTATTGAGAACACAACCGACACAAATACCATCTCTGCAAGAAACGAGAGGAATATCGATCACCATAAGTTGATTACATAGTTTCTGCGATGAGTGATAATTTATATGACTAAACCACTCATGCCAAAGGTTGCTCAAGTCATCACTATGAACAACAAAAATTGATGGAAAATATGATGACCCAAAGTTGTCAAACTTGTACAACCTAGTAATATCATAATAATTCCAATTGTTAGGGCGTGCTTAGGATCTTTTAAATCCTTGATTACAACTTGGTGAGGTGAAACTCTACGATTTTACCTTCACCTGAATGATTGATATGATACAATGATAGAAAGTTGCAAGAAATACATGGAACACATAATACATCATTGAAATGATCATTATCTACCTGAATTGTTCTAGACCCTACAACACTAAGATATATATCATCACCAACAAATATTTTCTTGATGTGACATTCATTAAGAGAAGAAAATATGGTTTTATCCTTAGCCATATGATAATATCCAGAATCAATAAGCCACTCATCAAAAGAAGTAGAAGTTGTATTGAAGGAGAAACTAGAAGCAGAAATTGCATGTCTGTGAGAAGAAGAAGAAGAATCAATATTGATGTTGTGATTCTTCATTGCTACTTATAAGGATTCCAAATTTTTAAAACATTTAGACTCCACATGACCATATTTCCCACAAAAGTTGCACTGTCTGTCGGTTTTCTTACTTTTGGATTTTTCTCCTTTGTCGCCATTAGGAGTAGAAGTTGACTTAGAGGGAATGGGACCCTTTTTTTTCTTGTTGTTGTGGTGAGGATGTTTCTTCTTGGGATTCTTGGATTTATATTTCTATTGGGCCACTAACTCTTTGTTGGATGTACTTGCAATGTTGATCAATCCAAGTTGCACAAGCTTATATTGCTCTTAAATTAGAGCATCATAAAAAGACTCAAGAGAGGGTTCTTTATAAGAAGTCCCTAGATATTCTCAAGTGGCATAAAAGGTAGATACAAATATAGAATATGCACTACCAAGCTTAGAAATAATAACACATATGCATCAACCTTCCTTCAAATATAATTTGCAGTCTATACATAAAATTCTAAGTGTTTTGAACTTAGATTTAAATAATATTCAATTCAAGGAAAATCATTGTGACTTAAAGTCGTTAACTAATTTTTTCACTAGTGTGCTCGAATAATATTATGTTTACCAAACACATATTGAATCTTTTGCCAAGATTCATCGAGGGAAACAATTCTTTGAAGGTGAAGCCTTAAATTAGGAGAAATGGACATTCTGATTAGTCCATGTGCTTCGTCATTCTTATTATTCCATTTGGATTTATTTTCATCATGAGTGGGTTCTTGTTCTTTTCCCAAGGTAATCCAGTCCAATCCTTTACTTCTTAGTACATCCTCCATATGGGATTTCCATGAGAATTAGTTGGTGATGGTAAGAAAAATATCATTGAAGAAGTCATATTAAAATATGTAGAGAATATGGATTTAAAGGTTGAAACGGATGGTCTAGATGGAAAGCTCTCAAAAAAATATGTTATCTAAAAAACAAATATTGAATACGAACTTTGGATACGAAAGTTATTCCCTTTTGAAAAAAAGCATAAACAGTAACCAAAGAGCTATGTGGCAAGTAGAAGTTGGTCCACGTGGTGATGCTCCTCCTTATCTAACTTTGTAAATTAAATTTTCATGGAAAAAAAAGTAACTAAAAAGAATATTAAAGCTACTTATAGTAAAGAATATTAAAGCTACTTATAGTGATTCACTTTTATAATTAAGTGAAATGCACTTTACAATGAATGCATGAGATTTTTAAAAAAGTAACAAAAAAGAGACTTGAACTGAAGAACTCTTACTAAATAAAGCAACTTTCAAACAAATGAGCTAGTGAAAAACACATCATAATATTAAGAAGGAGGATGGGATTTGTTGTTGTTGTTGTTGAATATGGCCTTGAAGTGCATGCTAAAAAAACTTATTTTCTTGAATTCACACACAGAAAAATAATTTGCTTCTTGATAACAACAAGGGTTAGATATCAACTATATTACCCAGAAAATGCAAGTTTCCTCTCTATTTGTTATTTTTGAGATCACACAAAACGCATGAGAAAGAGCATGCGTAGACAACAAAACACTTTCCGCTTTGTTTCCTATTTTTCGAGACCACAGAGAGCATAGGGAAAAGAACATACACAGATCGGAAAGAGTAGCAACCTAGAAACAAAAATAAAAAACCAAAATATTGTGTCTCTAAAATATTTTATAAAGGGCTTATTTAGGATTTATACCTTCGGATCTGACTGAAATGGTCATATCTTTGGAAAATGGAAACCTTTTTGAGTCAAACAAAAAAACATTTCTAACTAAAATGAGTGCTCCAAATGCAATGGAACAATCCTCTTGGCCAAAAAATGTATAGAAACTAGATATGTGGTAGCATGACTTCAATATATTTATCTACAATGGGACTCGGGAGTGGGTCTTCAAATGTTCTTTGATACCATGTTTGACAATGTAGATATTCCAACAGAGAACAAACACCTTCAATAATCACTCACACAGCCAAATCAAAAATCAACACACCAATGTTTTTACATGTTAAAACCATTGAGAGGAAATGATTTGGATTGTGTCATTACATCATTTTTCATATATATCGTTGCTTTCAGAGTGGAAAAAATTGGAGGAATCAGCTTGCAAGATAATTTTAATGGTAGTTTCCAGTTTGGAAAATTGGGGTTTGAATATTTCTGGAGCCATTTTGAGGCATCAAATGACGTTTTGGGGGGTCAAATCTTTCCCAACATGACCATTACCATGTGACATTGTTATACACATCAAGACCTTTCCAATGGTGCAAACATCATGTCAATCAAATCTCGTATGAAAAAGTTATTCCTCACACAAATTGACCTATCGTGTTGACCACCATGGTATGAGAGGATGCCACATCATCCCCCATTACTCACGCATATGGGGCTATCCACATATGTAATTTCAAGAATATTATAGAAGGTCAAAAACATTATCATAATTAAGCATTGAGGAAGTAAAAAACCTACCCCTATATGGCTATCGAGCTATGTTAAATACCAGGCCACTAGGAGGAGAAAAAGTTACATTCTATGTTATTGTATTTTTTTCCATAGCATAGCAAAACAACTGGGAGTGAGAAATTAGAGAACATAACAAAGGGGGTTAATGTTTTGTAGCATCATAACATGACACAAGTCTCATATAACTCCATAGAGAGTGTCTTCTTCTTTGTACTTGCATTATTTCAATACCAGAGAAAAGAGAGCAAAGAGACCTCACCTTCTAGCTAAGTTTTCTCCTATAAGGATTCCTCGAAGAAAATCTGTGTGTTATGGGATTTTGTGTGATTTTATTTTACTATTACCTATTTTCTGCATTTTATATATTTCATGCATAAGCATAAAATAAGTAACTAAAGATTACAGAATCTAAAGGAATTTAACCTTCATAGTATAGATTTCAGTTTTATTTATTAGATCTATTGTGATGAATTGTTCTAGTGGAATATCCATGATAGTTTACCAATCAAGAAACATCCATGGTCCCAACCAACGTGGCCACTTGAGGCAATTTATTAATTCAAAAGAAAAATATTTTGCAAAGAGTTTCTCACAATCGATCATTGGCAAATGACCCTCCATTCTATTTAAATATATATCATGGAAAAATATGGTGCTAAGCCACAAATTAATGTAACCATTAATATCAAGGAGAATATGAATCGTTGAATCACTCTATGTTAGGAACATATCGCAACCATTAGATTACAAATGCATACTAATGCATACTAAAGAAACACACTTTAACCTAACGACACATTAGACCAAGTTGATCTTAACTAAATCCTAAGTGTCTAAATATCATAACAAAAACTAGGAGAAGGTGGAAAACAATGGGTAAGAAAAAGGTAGGGGTTGATGTTAGAAATAAAAACAATCAAGGTTATTTTTTATGGTTTTAAAGGTATTTAATGATAGGGTGTCACAATTGACTAATTTCTTAGTGATTGGCATGTTTAGTGTTGTCGAGGTTGTTTTCAATATCTACACCCTCTCCAATAAGCATCATGGATCAATGTTAAGTTTTGGATAAAATTCTAATTTGGTCAAAACATAAGTGATGTTTGGTATGATTTTAATTGATCTAGGCATACCCTTGTTGAAAACAACTTTAATGGTGAATCAGTATGAGCACTTTATACCACTTTTAACCAACATGTATATTTTTTCACTTTATCAACAATGTTCAACAATTTATCATCAATGTATCATCTATGATTGCATTCAATATATATATATATATATATATATATATATCATAAGCATGTAATCCTAAGAAACATCACATCAAGAACATAGTACACCAGTATTTATGTGGAAACCCAAATGGGAGAAAACCATGAAATGTTTTCTTATATATATCAAGAATTCATTCATAGGAAGCACCAACTTCCCAATTCTCTAAATGCAGCTGGAAGGAGGCTACAAACCCCTATTTACATGTTCCAACCTGAAGGAAGCTACAACTCCCTCAGTTCTTTGGCTCCAACCAGAAGGAAGCTACAACCCCCTGGGTTCTTTGGCTCCAACCAGAAGGTGGCTACAACCACCTAGTTCTCAAGCTCCAACCTTAAGGAAGTTCCAAATCCCCGATTCTCTGCCTCCAAATGAAAGGAGGCTACAACCCCCTTTCCTTGCCCCATTTTTTTTCCTTGAAATATAAGTGTAGACCAACTGTCACTACCACAATCATTTCCATTGCCAGTGCCACTGTCACTGTCATTGTCGCTATCACATCAACCTTTCCAACCAATCACTGTCACAACCTAACCAATCACTATCACAACAACCTATCCAACCAATCATTGTCTCATCCACAAAACCAAATCCACTCTCATCTGCATGGAACTCATGCCAACATCACCAAGAGTATATCTCAAACCATATGCTCAACGTCACCACTACATGCCTCTACCAAGCATGTATCAAGATCACAAGATACCATTACAAGATATGTGTCTCAACCAAGTAACAACATGTACCATGCATCAACCTATACCTCAACCTATACCAATAACCATGTACCATAAAAAGTGCATCAAACATGCACCAAACCTATACCATACCATGTGCCAACCATGCACCTCAACCATGTACATCAACCATAAACACTTGTACCATACCATGTGTCAACAATGTGCCTCAAGTATGTATCAACATCATCGAGATATACCTCAACCAATACATCAAATATATTTCTTAACCAAGTATCATATCACTCATGATATTCCTCATAAAGAAAGTACTAAAAAAACACCAAAAGGTACTAGCATCATAGAAAATTTACCTCAGGTTTATGCCTCAAACCATATACCAATTTCTCAGCCAACATACCAAACACATGCCTCAAGCATGCTCCACAAATCAACCATGTACCATCTCCTAATCATCAAAACACATATAAAACATACCTCTTAACTGTGAAGTACCTGCAACATCTGATCTCAGACTAACCTGGGCAATCCTCAGCTTCAGCACCTTAGTACCAACATTCTTCTCAATTATGCAAGTGCCTCTCTATACAGACACTAGCTGACCTACGAGTATGCCTCACTTAACAGATATATTCCAACCTGTGATTTCCTTCTCAATTAGGGTTTCAGTAGAACCCTATTACTTTGTAGCTCTAAAACTCTCACACTTTTGTTGCACTTTCTTCATTGCCTCAAAATTGTCATAACATTCACCAAAAGACCAAAATAGACCGTAACAAAATCACTAGATAGATATTCAATGTCAGTGTGGGATTGTACTTGATAATGACTCATTGAGGGGTATTTATAATTTTTCTAGGTATCCTCTTCCCTTAATCTTAGGGCTTCTAGATATTTCTTGTTACAACCACTTTACCCTTTCCTTCATTGACTTGTAACCAACTAGGGATTCTTGACCATTCTTCGGGGCTTCCAACTTCACAAGGTCATATCTCCCTAACCATGAGAAACCACATGGAGTACCATGTATCACCAAAAAAAACACATGTAATATCCATCGAGGATATTCTTACCTGCAATTTCATTGTCCTTCATGACCATATTCCTCAATCAAATTCAGTTCCCATAACCACACCTGTGGGGATACATGTAGACTACATGTATAAATGCACCCAACTAACTCATCATCAATATCTATCATACAAATGTAAATCAAATTTCCAACATATCTAAACCTCTCCAAGGTTTGACATCAATCTATAAGGGTTGACATCAATGACAACCAACTGTCCAAACCAATTGTCAAACAATATCCTCCTTTGGCATTGATGGAAACATTGATGCTCCAATGTTCATTCTCCCCCTATGACCATTGTTCCTCATCAATGTTTTATCATTCTCCCCATTTGACATCAATGGAAAAGTGCATTTTTCCTTGGGGTTTCTCCCCCTGTATTCATGCATCTATTATTTCTCTTCGTTTCCATTCCTTTGTTCTTTGTTTCCTTCTTTGACAAAAGATAACTCCCTCTATCGATACATCTCCCCTATCTGCATGCTATTGATATTCCTTTCTGGATCTTTTTCTCTGATTATTTCTCTTCCCTTGACTTTTATGCAATATGTAGATCAATGTAGGGCTAGCTATATATGTTTCCTTTCATTTCTTCCAATGTTGTTTATTGTCCATTGGTGCTTCCTCTTGAATTTCACTAACATATATAAAAAGCATTCAAAATTTGATTTATTCATTTACTTGTCATGTTCACTTGACAATTCTTTTCAACATTGTCCTTTTGATGATATAGCTTCTGCTAATGTTTTCTTTTTTCCTGTTATGTTGTTCCTTTCACTACTTGCCTTTTTGTGACCAACTGATTCCATTGATTCCAATTGTCAATACACTGCACCCATATGTCACTGTACTATATGGTTGCAATTGATCATCACATATCAAATGTGTCAATTGGTCTTCTCTATCTGCAAACCAAACTTTGTATGCATGGAACAACTTTTACTGAATATATCCCTGCCTGAATACAATCATAAACTTCTGCACGTGAAACTTCCAACTGACATCTGTGTGGGAACACTACTTCTCAATCAATCATTTTTTTACTATGTACTTCTTCTATATGAATACTCTACATATGTCTTTGTAAACACTTCATATTCCTTGAAATATGGTTCTTTGATTTGTAGTGTCTATTGCATGGACTCCCCCTATTCAACATACATATTTACTAGGAGTCTCCAAGCCATATGGCTCAGAAAAATACTCGCTCTAATGGGTAGTAATCTTCATGTATTGGACAATTTCCTTTTTCCCTATAGATTTGTATTCATCTTGTACTATTGCTAATACTGTGATCTCTGGGACCTGGTCTTTAATCACATGTTCTTCTTGTTTTCTTGTTCATACTTTCTTATATCTGATATCAGTGTTCTCTTTCATGGAAGTATCGATCATGCTTCTATAATCACGAGTTATGTGTCGGTATTTATGGAATTTGTAACATTCTATTTTATGTGGGAACACAAGCATTTTTTTCTTGAACATTTCTTCCATAAGCCCTACAATCTACAACCTTATTTCCAAAGTTAGTAAAATAAATAAAAATGACGATAAAAGAAATTTACATACCTAGGAGTGAATGACCTTCTTTGTGGTGTAGTCCTTCTGAATTCTTTCCTTGGCTAATCATAATCTTCTCTTTTGTGGATCCATTCATTATGGTTGAAGATTATTTTCTTCATGAATGTGGTAGGTCTTGTTGAATATGTATCTTTATTATACCATATCACTCAATCATGCCATACACCATGTACCATATGATATATCAAACAAGTTTCATCAATGGTGTGCCTCAACAAAGTACCAAACAACTAAGATCATAACAAGTGCATCAACCATGCACCAAACATGTACCATACCATGTGCCAACCATGCACCTCAACCATGTACATCAACCATCAACACCTATACCATACCATGTGCCAACTATGTGCCTCAAGTATGTATCAACATCATTGAGATATACATCAACCAATACATCAAAGATATGTCTTAACCAAGTATAATATCACTCATTATATGCCTCATAAATCAAGTACCAAAACATCACCAAAAGGTATCAGTGTCATAGAACATTTACCTCAAGTATATGGCTCAAACCATATTCCAATTTCTCAACCAGCATACCAAACACATGCCTCAAGAATGCTCCACAACTCAACCATGTACCATCCCCTAATCACCAAAACACATATAAAAAATACCTATTAAATCTGGATGTTAAGCCATAATGGCTCATTACCCCTTAATTGGGGCATATTATATTAGAAATATTATTTTATTTATGTCGGATTTAGGCCATTAGTTGTAATTGTACCTCCTAGTTTCCTATATATACCAAGGAGACATTTTCATTTTGAATCATCTTGTACTTGAACATTTAAGTGGGGTAAAAGGAGGTTTCCCCCTCAAAGAGGCTTATTATCTAAAATTATCTCTTTTTCAAGGCGTTGAGTACTTTTTTCTGAGGTTTTTCTATGCTATATTGATATTTGGTTCTTAACATATGGTATAAAGCTCAAGGTCTTGGGGTTTTGCTGCTACATCTGAGACACCTTGGAATTTTCTCTATAAAAAAAATTTCTACAATGTTTCAAAAGGAACGTCTTGGAGGATATTTATGAAACGGACCAAGGTATGTTGGGTTCAAATTTCATCTCCTGATGCCTTATACTTTCGGAGATACATCCTGTACAAGATAGGGTTTTGGAATCATCCTGAACTGAGTCATTGCGGGATTTTCACTATAAAAAAAATTATGTAATGTTTCAAACCCTAAACTCTGGAGACTATTCACAGAAATTATAAAGGTATCTATGGTAAAAATTTCAGCTTCTAGGTCATCTTAAATTTATAGATACACCCTGTGTAAGATAGGGTATCTGACTAGTCCTATTGACTAGTCTCAAGAAGGTGTTCCAGGTAAAACAATCATAACTTCTTCCTAGAGTATCTGAATTGAGTGGGACTAGTTTCATTGGATCGTGGATAGTCTGTAGTATTTCTGGTATGAGTTTCAGAATTTTATATCAGTCATTTCGTGTGGGGCATGCTATACAAGTTAGATCTCCTAGAAAGGCCAAAAATCGGCAAGTTGTGGGGAAGTTATTGTAAATTCCACTTGGCACATCCAATTTTGATCAGACCTATGGAATTGCAGATAAGAAATATCAGCAAACTATATAAAATAAATTTTCATACCCAGAAGGGCAGAAACTTGGGAGATACAACAGAAGAAAGATTGTCTAGCAGAACCACCTCAAAATCAAGGTTCAAAAGTGATACTTGGCCAACATGCCACCCAAAAAGGTAACTTCTACACCAAATAAGCCTCCAGACAATCCTACTTGGACTC